>JAQMRL010000010.1:10068583-10102770 GCA_035578175.1 Catonia carolina | reverse complement strand
TGTTAATTTTACTTAGTACTGTTATGAATAATAATTTGTTTTATCAAACATCTATTCGCTTTCTGTGTACTTCAATTACACCGGTTTGTTCAGAATAAAATTTTCTACATGTTTTATTCAAAAATTTTAACTGTTTCTTGGTGAAATAACAAAGTTATTCTTGCCCAAAGATGAAAAAAATGTGTTTTCACTCCATTTTTTGCATTTGTCACTGGTTTTCTTAAAAACTATTTAACTTACAGTTCTGGGACCTGTTTTATTCAATTTATTAGATCAAAAACCCAAAAAATTAGATCAAAACCCAATTTATTAGATCAAAAAATGGTTGGATGAATGTTTAAACTTTTTTCATTACTTTTTACATGTACAATGGGCTCCTCAAGTTTCTGCATATCTTCGTGAATCACCCTGTATAACACGACTTTCGTTGCTTTTTCTGTTGAGAAAAATTATGTTTTTACGTTGATGGGGTACGTAGTGTTTATTTCGATATCCATTCACGTTTTTGTTCTTGTAAATTGAGATTAATATAATAATGTTACTGCTCTAACATTACGGAGATCGCGTTCACATAAAAACAAATTCTAAAACGCATACGAATCAGCTGTAAAGCAAGGTAAATATTGGTGTGTTTTTGTTTGAAAGTTAATTCCAATTATTGGCAATAGGTGTTTCTGTTACGGTATTATGCTTTTACTATATCCGCATTTTTCGCATATTGTATTTTTTGAATTTAGGTACACTTATTTCAGGAACCATCCCACCTAGGAGCGTGAAATTTCACACACTACATTTTAGTACTAAGGTGTGTATTTACTCCAGATGTATTTCAAAAATTTTGGAGTTTTTATTTTTTGGGTGTCTTTTTCATTAAAAAATGTGTGCTACATTTGAACATTTTTTGAGAATAAAAATAATTTTTAGATTGGATAAAGATAAATGAAAGCTCTGGTACAAATTTGTAAAAAGGTACTGTAAGATAGGTGTGCCAAAGCTCAGTTTTGTACCTTTAACGGTTTCTTCAAAAAATCTACCTAAGTTAGTATTGCAGGTATAGGGATCATGAAAATGGTCTGCTCCCCTTAATTTGAAAACAGACACTTTTTTCTAATACCTACTAAATTACAAATAAATTGTTTTAAATTCGATTTGAATTATTCGGAATATTCTCGCGGGACTTGTTTGTTTTATGAGAATTAAGAACTGCGCTTTTGCTGCCTCAGAGAGGTTGGATGTATCACAAAGGTTGGTAACACCATGTTGTAGCACCACAACATTATACTTTGTTTCTTCAAACGATAAATTCAAATTTTCACATATCAGAGTGCGTTGTTCGTAATAAAATTATTCACCGTAATTTTTGAACAAACTCGTACATAAAAAAACAAAGCATTAATATGGATTCTGCTGGCATTATGCTAACCCAGGTTCAAATCCTAGTAAAGGTAGTTACTTTTATACGGATTTGAATACTAGACAGTGGTTACCGGTGTACTTCGATGGTTGGAGTTCAATTAACCATATTCTCTCAGGAATGGTCGACCTGAGCCTGTACAAGACTACACTTCATTTACACGTCGTACAGTACATATCATCCTCATCTCATTGGGTCATGGGGTTGCTTATTGTTCTAAATTGAACAGATTGCAACGTACACAAATTAGGGATGTACAAAAAAAATAAGCTAAACAGTAACTTAAAATAATTATAGAAGTTATATTTGCCCATAACAGACAGGTGGATTGTCAAATTATTTACACTCAATCTGTTAGTTACAGGGCTAAGATAAATAGTTCTATTTCTTATCATGTGGTCAGCCAATTAAATGACTGAATCATTTAAGAACAAAAGAGGCAGAAAAGTAAAAGACACTAATCAGAGTTATCTCCTCTGAAAGTAATGAATTTCAATTTACAGCCAGACCCTGTGGTGAATGAAGTGAAAGTGTCATTTGCAGAGAGGAAAATATGTGCTTTTCAGAGGGCTCCGCATGCTGATAAGCATACTTATCCACTCAGCGAGGAAGGCAATGGTAAACCACCATACTTCTTGTTTAACTTAGTAAAACCTCTACAGGTTCAAACCAGCCTACAGGCTGATGACCTAAACAACAACAGAAGTTATGTTGTATTTATGCAGTGTAGAATATCTTGAATCGGAAGAAACAATTTATGAGTTAATTTTGGAAAGTAATAAAAAAAAAAATCTGGAGTGAAACACTCACACGACTTTCTCTTGGCAATGTAAATAACTAACAATAATCCTAAAATTAGTAGTAAAACATTACAAATAAACAAAAAACCAACCTCAATAAACATAACCTAATTTTAATCATGAGTGAAGACGCAAAATGAAAATCAACCTCAGTTTGGTTTAAAAATACGTAAAATCACTCTTTCACACTAAACTATAGGCTCTGTTGAGAAAAATCTCTGCTCTAAATAAAAGTCGTAGATCTTTTACTTTCCTATAAATTCGATTATATATACACCTTTGTCGTAAAATGCGTACTAGGGCCGAAATCTTAAAAAAAATCGATTTCACACGTTTTCGTGAGAAAAAAAACAGAAAATCGCTAATTACCGCTAAACTAAGCGTTATACAAAAGAATGTTTGAAATAAAAGTTGTAGGATTTTAAATTCTCTACAACTTCTATTATATAAATTTTTGCGCAAAAATGCATACTAAAGCCGTAATCTTAAAAAAAACAATTTTATTACGTGAGACAGCCTCGCCAAGAATTTCAGGAAACATGGCGCCTACCCTATCTAGTAGAGCATAAATATTTTAGTAAATGAGGCGATTTTTTTAAAAAAAATCGTAGGAGCCGTTATTGAGAATATCGCAAAAAGTGAAAAATGACACGAATAAACTACTACTTTCGGTAGACCGATTTTGATGAAAATTTTCGTGTCGGGTTTTGGTGTCTTAACTTAAGTTTCAAGTTCGTACAATATTCCGTTATTGAGATATTATGTAAACACACACACACACACACACGCACGCACGTACGCACGCACGCATACAAATATATATACACACACAACAGAACAATCGCTAAACATGTTTTTTGGGTTCAGGGGGTCTGAAAACATATAGATCCGGTGAAGAGTGTATTTGTTAAAATCGACAAGAAAACAATACTTTCCTTCCTATATATTCATATAGGCAAGAGAAATTAAAAAGTATAAGAGTATATGAAGGTCAACAACATTATCTTTAAAGGTTCAAAGGTTTAAAATAGAAAACAGGTTGGAAATAGAATAAGAGAAGCCGTTAAGGCGTTTGCTTGCCTATCATCCTAATTATTCCTTACTTTCAACTGAAGATAGTTCATACATTCTATTTCTTCGTTAATATAAAAATTTTATAACTCCAAAATAAATTTTAATGCAAAGCGCAACTCTTGCCTATACTTTCTCTTGCCTATATGAATATACAGGAAGGAAATTATTGTTTTCATGTCGATTATTCGAAATCGAGTTTTTCACCGGATCTACACGTTTTCAGACCCCCTGAATCCAAAAAAACATGTTTTTAGCGATTGGGTGTGTGTGTGTGTGTGTGTGTGTGTATGTGAGTGTGTGTGTGAACAGAATATCTCAAGAACGGAACATCGTACGAACTTGAAACTTAAGTTTAAGACACCACTACCGGACCCGACACGAAAATTTTCATCAAAATCGGTCAACCGAAAGTAGTAGTTTATTCGTGTCATTTTTCACTTTTTTGCGATTTTCTCAAAAACGGCTCATACGATTTTTTTTAAATCGTCTCATAAACTAAAATTTTTATGCTCTACAAGATACGGTAGGCGCCACGTCTGCTGGAGTTCTTGGTGAGCCTGTTACTTCATAAAGAAATTGTTTTTTTTAATATTGCGACATAAATATGCATTTCAGCGCAAAAACATATGTAAGTACACAATGTATGTATGTAAATGTAAAGTCCAGCCTCTCTTAGTTTGCTCCTAATGTAAACAAATAATGACGTCACTGAGCATGCGCATTATATCAAAATGTGTACACGCTGATTAAAAAGTAACAACAAAATACTTTCAAAAGTATTTAAATACAAAATACTTTTAAAGGTATTTTTCTAAATGATATTGTTAGGCCTACATCATATCATGACTGATTTTTTAAGTACTTATACATTAAAACATAGTTAAATTAATAGGAATACGACATCCGTAAAGTCGCATACTTTAGCGTGCACCCTGTAGTAGGTGGCTTTTGTTTGTTGACAGTAGGAGCGAACTAAAAACGGGCTGAACTATATGTATGTAAGTTGTAGAGAACTTAAAATCCTACAATTTTTTAAACTTTTTTTTAGTTAGTTTTTTAGCTTAGTTTAGCGGTTATTAGAAATTTTCTGTTTTTTTTTCACGAAAACGTTTGAAAAATAGATATTTTAAAGATTTCAGCCTTAGTATGTATTTTACGACAAAAAAGTATAATCAAATTTATAGGAAATTAAAAGATCTACCATTTTTATTTTTGAAATTTCTCTCTAAAGAGCCTAGTTTAGCGTGAAAGAGTGGATTACCGTATTTTTACGCCAAACTAAGGTTACTTTTCATTTTCCGTCTTTCACTCATGATTAAAATAAGGTTATGGTTTTTGAGGTTAGTTTTCTGTTTATATCTAATGTTTTATTACTTTCTCTTGCCTATATGAATATATAGGAAGGAAAGTATTGTTTTCATGTCGATTTTTCGAAACAGAGTTTTCACCGGATCTATACGTTTTCAGACCCCCTGAACCCAAAAAACATGTTTTTAGCGATTGGTCTGTGTGTGTGTCTGTGTGTGTGTGTGTGTATACAAAATATCTCAAAAACGAAACATCGTACGAACTTGAAACTTGAAACTTAAGTTACATACCACTACCGGACCCGACACGAACATTTTCATCAAAATCGGTCAACCGGAAGTAGTAGTTTATTCGTATAATTTTTCACTTTTTTGTGATTTTCTCAAAAACTGGTCCTACGATTTTTTTAAAAATCGCCTGGTTTATTCAGTTTTTTATTCTCTACGAGATAGGGTAGGCGTCATGTTTGCTGAAATTCTTGGTGAGGCTGTTTTCACGTAAAAACAAAGTTTTCTTAAGATTACGGCTTTAATATGCAATTTAGCAAAAAGATTTATATAATAAAAGTTGTAGAGAATTTAAAAACCTACAACTTTTATTTCAAACATTTTTTTGTATAACGCTTAGTTTAGCAGTTTTTAGCAATTTTCTGTTTTTTTCTCACGAAAACGTGAGAAAAATCGATTTTTTTAAGATTTCGGCCTTAGTATGCATTTTACGACAAAAGTGTTTATTATTAAATTTATAGAAAATTAAAAGATCTACAACTTTTATTTAGAGCATTTTTCTCTACAGAGCCTAGTTTAGCGTAAAAGAGTGATTTTCCGTATTTTTAAGCCAAACTGAGTTTGATTTTCATTTTCCGTCTTTCACTCATGATTAAAATAAGGTTATGTTTATTGAGGTTAGTTTTTTGTTTATTTCTAATGTTTTATTACTAATATTAGGTTTATTGTTAATTATTTATATTGCCAAGAGAAAGTTGTGTGAGTGTTTCACACCAGATTTTTGTTTATATCTAATGTTTTATATTTTACTAATGTTTTTATATCTACTGTAAGAATACTCCGCGCGAGACAAGCGCCCATAGGTTGTAAACGAAAGTTTTACACCAATTGGCGCGTATCTACCTCTCCGCCTGACAAAATTACCTTACACTACGTTCTATCATAAAAATATCTACATCCATCTAAAATAAACATTATCTTTTAAACGTTTTCAATTATATCGCTCAAATTATTTGTAATTATTGTAGTTTCATAAAGCGACTCCGTAATTATTAATTTTTTTAACCATTACATAAACAAAGCAATTTTTTTTCTTACTAAGAGAATTAAAGACATTTAGAACAATTTTTTTATAATTTTTAACGGTTTACCGCTTTTATTTCAAAAACCTTACAAAACTTTACAACTTCAGTGTACGAAAAAAATTTAAACGAACCTATACAATACCAAAAGATAACTGATGAAACTAAAATGAGTTAAACACGGGCAAGTGCGAACAGTTGTATTAAACTAGTCACAGACATTAATTTTAATGATACGAAATAAACAATCTGAAATGATAAACAACAAATCACTGAAATCGTTTACTGTCTAGTTATAATTCAAGCGCATTAGTCTGTTATACTACTTGTGACCAAAAATAAAACCGAGTCTATAAAAAAAAACGTAGTAGGTAGGCTACATACTCGTAAATAAAAATGTAATAATTGTAAATAATTTCACGAAAAATAACTATATATGAGTAACAATAAAAAAATCTGGTGTGAAACACTCACACAACTTTCTCTTGCCAATGCAAATAATTAATAATAAACCTAACATTATTAATAAAATATTAGAAATAAACAAAAACTAACCTCAAAAATATAACCTTATTTTAATCATGAGTGGAAGACGCAAAATGAAAATCGAACTCAATTTGGCTTAAAAAAACGGAAAATCACACTTTCACGCTAAACTAGGCTCTGTAGAGAAAAATTCTCTAAATAAAAGTTGTAGATCTCTTAATTTTCTATAAATTTTATTATATACACTTTTGTCGTAAAATGCATACTAAAGCCGAAATGTTAAAAGAATCGATTTTTCTCACGTTTTCGTGAGAAAAAAACAGAAAAATTGCAAATTACCGCTAAACCTCGTTATACAAAAAAATGTTTGAAATAAAAGTTGTAGGATTTTAAATTCTCTACAACTTTTATTATATAAATTTTTGCTCTAAATTGCATATTAAAGCCGTAATCTTAAAAAAACTTTGTTTTTACGTGAAAACAGCCTCACCCAGAATTTCAGCAAACATGACGCCTACCCTATCTTGTAGAGAATAAAATTGTTGAATAAAATTGTTGAATAAAAAATTGAGTAAATGAGGCGATTTTTAAAAAAATCGTAGGACCAGTTTTTGAGAAAATCGCAAAAAAGTGAAAAATTACACGAATAAACTACTACTTCCGGTTGACCGATTTTGATGAAAATGTTCGTGTCGCGTCCGGTAGTGGTATGTAACTTAAGTTTCAAGTTTCAAGTTCGTACGATGTTCCGTTCTTGAGATATTCTGTTCACACACACACACACTCACACACACACACACACACACACACAGACCAATCGCTAAAAACATGTTTTTTGGGTTCAGGGGGTCTGAAAACGTATAGATCCGGTGAAAACTCGATTTCGAAAAATCGACATGAAAACAATACTTTCCTTCCTATATATTCATATAGGCAAGAGAAAGTAAAAAGAAGAATAACAATAGTAAAAGTTTCAGTTATTTATGGTCACTAGTGTTCAATTTAAGAAACATTTTCTAACAAATGAATTGAAAGTGTTTATTACATTAAGCTTACAACGAACGAATTAGTCATGATGTATGGAATTTTGTTTTTGATCATGCTGTGCGTATTTTTAATTAATACGCATGCTCAGTTGTATTTCTGGTTGTCTACATCGGAGTACTCTTAGCGCAGACAGACTCTAAAAGGTAGCCAAATTCAACATTTGTAAATCAAACTTTATGATACACTGGATTTAGGAACCAATCAAATATTTCTACAAGTTATTTAGGACTTAAATTGTCACAATTAAACGTTACTTTTATCAACAACAGTAAATCCTCCTTAATCCGGCATTCTATAGTCCGGAATTGTCTATAATCCGGCGTCAACGGCAATAGACAAAAATTATAGAATTGCCTTCACAATGAACATTGTAAAGTGAGCAACCCGACAGCTACCGCCGACACTCAACAGCCACTAAGCGTCACGTTTGTAAAATTTGCTGAGTCAAATAAACAATACAGTATGGCCGAAGTTATGAACTTGCATAGAATAAAAAATTATATTTTAAATAAAAAAAATACTAGTCGTAAGAAGCAAGTATATATTAGATCTTTTTTCCAGCCATCTACCAGTGCTGTTGCTAAAAACCACGAATAGTACAGTACTGTACTGTACTGTATTTAATACTGTATTCAAATTTATTTCCTCATGTACCTACTGTAGGCCTACTTAAAAAATGCATTTTAATATTTCTCCTGTACTTATACAGGGTGATTCATGAAGTTCTCCCCCCACTTCTACAGCACATTGTACTAGTAAAAATAATGAAAAAATGTTATATAAAAATAGGTCCGAAAACGCTTCGTTAGCGAGTTACAGCTAGCGAAAGTTTCGCCTGGATTTCAGTTCACCAGGTGAAATGAGGTCTTCCTGGAATTGTGGTAAGGTAGATTAAGGGGCAAATTCAATCATTTCTTATGGTTTTTGATCTGATAAATTGAATAAAACAGGTCCCAGATCTGTAAGTTAAATAGTTTTTAAGAAAACCAGTGTCAAATGCAAAAAATGGAGTGAAAAACTTATTTTTTCATCTTTGGGCAAGGATAACTGTGTTATTTCACCAAGAAACAGTTAAAATTTTTCAATAAAACATGTAGAAAATTTTATTCTGAACAAACCGGTGTAAATTAAGTACACAGAAAGCGAATAGATGTTTGATTAAATGAGTTTTTATTCATAAGAGTACAAAGTAAAATTAACCGGAAAAACTAAAATGAAAAAATGTGTTTTTTTCACTCCATTTTTTTGCATTTGACACTGGTTTTCTCAAAAACTATTCGCTTTCTGTGTACTTTATTTACACCGGTTTGTTCAGAATAAAATTTTCTACATTTTTTATTGAAAATTTTTAACTGTTTCTTGGTGAAATAACAAAGTTATTCTTGCCCAAAGATGAAAAAATGTGATTTTCACTCCATTTTTTGCATTTGACACTGGTTTTCTCAAAAACTATTTAACTTACAGTTCTGGGACCTGTTTTATTCAATTTATCAGATCAAAAACCATAAGAAATGATTGAATTCGCCCCTTAATCTACCTTACCACAATTCCAGGAAGACCTCATTTCACCTGGTGAACTGAAATCCAGGCGAAACTTTCGCTAGCTGTAACTCGCTAACGAAGCGTTTTCGGACCTATGTTTATATAACATTTTTTCATTATTTTTACTAGTACAATGTGCTGTAGAAGTGGGGGGAGAACTTCATGAATCACCCTGTATATTGATTTACATTGTTTAAATAACCCATGTTTAAATAATAAATAGGCTACATACAATAAAAGTTTCTTGTGCCAATTGTGTTATTTTTTATACAACTCCTGTATTTTTATAAATAACCTCCATAGTCCGGAATTTCCTTTAATCCGGCAAGCTTCAAGTCCCAAACGTGCCGGATTAAAGAGGTTTCTGTAATTCAGAAACACCCTGTATCTATACGAAGAACAAATTGATATTTTTCACGATGACAGTACGAAATTGTAATAATAATAAAAGCGAAGAATTTGAGATACAAAAGAATAACAAGCGACAATAATACAACAATTGTCAGATTACTTTTGGACAACCCCAATACGAAATACTATAATCTCTCTCTATTCGACCTACAGTTTAGAAACACTTTTGACTAACACAGAATCAAGGACATTTCGACAATTTTTTCAATGATTAAAAACGATCCGTATTTTGCCGTACTGATGTATTCAGTCACAAAATCTATTCACTTACATTGTAATTTATTTATTTTATTATTTTATTTTCCTTATTTTTTACTTTCTCTTCCCTTTATGAATAGGGGAAGAAAAGTATTGTTTCCATGTCGATTTTTCGAAATCGAGTTTTCACCGGATCTACACGTTTTCAGACCCCCTGAACCCCCCCCAAAAAGATGTTTTTAGCGATTGGTCTGTGTGTGTATGTGTGAGTGTGAATAGAATATCTCAAGAACAGAACATTGTACGAACTGGAAACTTAAGTTACATACCACTACCGGACTCGACACGAACATTTTCATCAAAATCGGTCAACCGGAAGTAGTAGTTTATTCATGTCATTTTTAACCTTTTTCGTTTTTCTCAGAAACTGGTCTTAAGATTTTTTTTAATATCACCTTATTTACTAAATTTTTCATGCTCTACAAGATAGGGTAGGTGCCATGTCTGCTGAAATTCTTGGAAAGGTTGTTTTTGCGTAAAACCATTGTATTTGTTTTAAGATTGCGGCTTAAATCGTACTTCGAATCGTAGTTCTGGTTTACCGATTTTGATGAAAATATTGGTGTTGGGGTCGGTAGTGATACCTAACTTAACCTAACCTAAGTTAAGTACGTAACTTAAGTTTTAAGTTTCAATTTCGTACTATATTCCGTTCTTAGAATATTTTGTTCACACACAGACTAATCGCTAAAAAGATGTTTTTTTTTGGGGGGGGGGTTCAGGGGTAAAAATGTGTATATCCGGTGAAAACTCGATTTTGAAAAATCGACATGAAAACAATACTTTCCTTCCCCGTATGTTCATATAGGCGAGAGGGAGAGTAATATACGTATTGGTTTAATACTGGTAGAAAGTAAATGGGATTTGCCGCCTTAATGCTTATCAAGTCGGAGGACGAACAAATTAATCCTTTTGGTAAAGAGATTGTAGCTGTGTCTTATTGAAAGGGGACATTAGCAAATTACAGGCATGTGAGATGAAATTTTTAAGATCAGCCTTGCAGAAGACCAGAAGAGACAAGGTCAGAAATGAATATATAAGAAGAGATATGCAGGTGACCTTAACGATGGAAGAAAGATTACGTACCGCAAGACTCAAATGGTTTGAACATGTACAAAGGCTGCCAGAGGCACGTATCCCCAGACAGTACTTGGACATGGAGGTATCTGGAAAGAGACCCGTTGGACGTCCCAGAAGAAGATGGACTGACCAAATAAGGGATGATCTCCTAACAAAAGGAATGACACTACAGGATATCAGAATACAAAAGGTATATCAGGATAGAGATAGATGGAGGTATATCGTCCACTCAAATCCTACCCGGCCTGCTGGAAGGATACCCAGATGATGATGATGATGGTAAAGAGATTGTAAGACACTCGTGGAATTAATTGCCTTCATGCCTATACATAACATTTCAATCAAACGTGCTTTTGAATTAACAACGTTTAAAAAAACTCTTTACTGTAAATCATTTTTACTACATATGAATTACAACGGGTGGCGCACATGAAAGTAGCCCCGTAAATAAAGTGCAACACAATTGAAATGAAATCTGTTTATTTACAAATACCAATAATTTTTATTTTTATTTTATTCAATAGTCTAATATTCTGCCCATAACAGACTGGTGGAGAGTCAAATTATTTACTCTCAATCTGTTCATTGCTGGGCTAAAATAAATAGTTCTGTTTCTTATCACATGGTCAGCCAATTAAATGACTGAATCATTTAAGAACAGAAGAGGTAGAGGTGTAAAAGACACTAATCAGAGTTATCTTCTCTGAAAGTAATGGATTTCATTATACAGCCAGACCCTGTGGTGAATGAAGTGAAGGTGTCATTTGCAGAGTGGAAAATATGTGCTTTTCAGAGGGCCCGGCATGCTGATAAGCATACTTTTCTATTCAGTGAGTTGTGGCAATGGTAAACCACCTCACTCCACATTTTACTTAGTAAAACCTCTACAGGTTCAAACCAGCTTTTCGGCTGATGACCTAAACAACAACAGTCTAATATTGTTACGTTATAACACGATATGTAGAAAGTGATCACCGTCAGCTTGTACAGATAAGATAGCGCGGCGTAGCCTACCATATTCTGAAATACAGACTGGAGTTCAGGAGCTGTAATGGTGCGTATGACGTTCGTGATCGAGATCTTTAGGTCTTCAATGGATTTTGGATTGCTGGCGTATACTTTATTCTTTAAATTTCCCCATAAGTAGTAATCACAAGGAGACAAATCCGGTGATCGCGGTGGCCATAATCCTAAAGAGATAGTCCTCTCATCGGTAAAAACACTACGCACACGAGCCAGTGATCTGCGAGATGTGTGACAAAGTCACCCCGTCTTATTGGAAAAAAGAATATGTAATTTCGTGTTTTTTTTTTTTTTTTTTGGTTTAACGTCCGACTGTTTTGCAAATTGCTGCTAATGCAGACGGTGAAGGATGAAATGAATTTTTTGTAACGTATGAAAAAATGCCATGCCCGAGTGGGATTCGAACCCAAGACCGCGTGATGAGAGGCGAGCACGTTACCAACATCGCCAACGCGGCCGGCGTAATTTCGTGTGGTGCTAAATTGATTAATAAATTGATCAAAAATCTGGTTAAACATGCAGGTTGTACACGGGAAGGGGAAAATGGGGGGAATTTTCCTTGACTCGGCATAAACATTATACAATCTCGGCTAAGTTATGGGGCTACATTTATGTGCGCCACCCGTTATATGGAATGGGTTATAAAATTAAATTGTACCGAACGATGTAAACACGTGCATTTGTATCTATAGCTACGCCCGTGTAACAACCGGGCTGAATGACCGTTACAAACAAGGGGAAAGAAACGAGAAGAGGGGTATTTTATGAATGCATGATTTCGTGAGAAAAAAACAGAAAATCACTATTACCGATGAACTAAGCATTATACCAAAAAAAAAAAAAAAATATTTCAAATAGAAGTTGTGGATTTTAAATTCTCTACATTTTTGCGCTTAAGTGCATACTAAAGTCGCAATCTTAAAACACAAAGTTTTACGTGAAAACAGCCTCACCAAAAATTTCAGTAAATATGGCACCGACCATATCTTGTAGAGCATGAACAATTTAGTAAATAAGGCGATTTTTAAAAAAATCGTAGGAGCCGATTTTGAGCAAATCGCAAAAAAGTGAAAAATTACACGAATAAACTACTACTTCCGGTTGCCCGATTTTGATGAAAACGTTCAAGTCGGGTCCGGTAGTAGTATCTAACTTAAGTTTAAAGTTTCAAGTTCGTACGATGTTCCGTTCTTGAGATATTCTGTTCACACACACACACACACGCGCGCGCGCGCGCACACACACAAACCAATCGCTAAAAACATGTTTTTTGGGTACAGGGGGTCTGAAAACGTGTAGATCCGGTGTAAAACTCGATTTCGAAAAATCGACATGAAAAAAATACTTCCTTCCTATTTATTCATATAAGCAAAAGAAAGAAAAAATCTGGAGTGAAACACTCAACTTTCACTTGCCAATACAAATAATGACCAATAAAACCTAACAATAGTAATAAAACATTAGAAATAAACAAAAAAAACTAACCTCAAAAATATAACCAACAAAAAAATATAATCATATATATAATCATTATATATATCATTATATATATAATATAATCATTATAAAATATAATCATGAGTGAATGATGCAAAATGAAAACCAAACTTATTTTGGCTAAATAACATGGAAAATCACTCTTTAAAAAGGCGGCATGTTTGCTGAAATTCTTGTTGAGGCTGTTTTCACGTAAAAAAATTGTTTTGTTAAGATTACGGCTTTAATATGCATTTTAGCGCAAAAATTTATATAGGTTAGTAAAGTTATAGACACGAACGCACGCACGCGCGCGCGCACACACAAACACACACACACACACAGACCAATCGCTGAAAACATGTTTTTTGGGTTCAAGGGGTCTAAAAACGTGTAGATCCGGTGAAAACTCGACATGAAAACAATACTTTTCTTCCTATATATTCGTATAGCCAAGAGAAAGTATAAAAATCAATAGAAGCTATACATAAATTTAAAAAGTTCTGCAGAATTGTACACTTTGTTTGTTTCGGCAAAGTTTAATATTACTACAAAGTTTATATTACTGCAAAAAAGTAAAAAATTTAGTACTGCAAAAAATTAATAATTTATTAACATATTTGTTAGGGCTAAACCCGAGCCGTGTCGGACCACGGAGTCGGGAATGACGATGTTACTGTACAAAAAAAAATCTGGTGTGAAACACTCACACAACTTTCTCTTGCCAATGCAAATAATGACCAATTTAACCTAACATTAGTAGACTAATAATAAAACATTAGAAATAAACTAAAAACTAACCTCAAAAAAATAACCTTTTTTTAATCATGAGTGAAAAACGCAAAATGAAAATCGACCTCAGTATGGCTTAAAAATACAGAAAATCACTCTTTCACGCTAAACTAGGCTCTTAAAAGAAAAATCCTTTAAATAAAAGTTGTAGATGTTTTAATTTTCTATAAATTTGATTATATACACTTTTGTCGTAAAATGCATAGGCTACTAAAGCCGAAATCTTAAAAAAATCGATTTTCGAAAAAATCAAAATCGCAAATTACCGATAAACTAGGCGTTCTACAAAAAAAATGTTTGAAATAAAAGTTGTAGGATTTTTAATTTTTACTACTTTTATTAAATACATTTTTGCGCTAAAATTCATATTAAAGCCGTTAAAAAACAATTTTTTTACGTGAAAACAGCCTCACCAAGAATTTCAGCAAACATGGCGCCTACCTTATCTTGTAGAGCATAAAAAATTTAGTAAACCAGGCGATTTTAAAAATAAATCGTAGGACCAGTTTTTGAGAAAATCGCAAAAAAGTGAATAGTTAAACGAATAAACTACTACTTCCGGTTGACCGATTTTGATGAAAATATTCGTGTCGGGTCCGATTGTCGTACCTAACTTAAGTATCAAGTTTCAAGTTTGTACGATGTTCCGTTCTTGAGATATTTTGTACAAACACACACACACACACACACACTTTTTCTTTTTGGTTTACTGTCCGACTGTTCTGCAATTACTGCTAATGCAGACTAATATGAAATGATTTGTTTGGTAACGTATGAAAGTATGCCGTGCCTGAATGGGATTCGAACCCAAGACCGCATGATGAGGGGCGAGCACGTTACCAACTACGCCAATGCGGCCGGCTACACACACACAGACCAATCGCTAAAAACATGGTATTTGGGTTCGGGGGGGGGTCTGAAAACAAGTAGATCCGGTGTAGAAAACTCGATTTCTTAAAATCGACATGAAAACAATACTTTCCTTCCTATATATTCATATAGGCAAGAGAAAGTAAAAAACTTTTACAATTTATCGGTATTTAAACTCAATTTACATAATATTTTTATGGACCCACACCGAAAGTTCAGTAGGGAAGTCAGCAGAGCAATTTGACCGTCAAAGTCCTGAATTTTATTACCGAAATAGTTTGAAAGTTCAATAATATTATTTATGTTTTCTAGTAAAACAGAAAAACACTACACATAAAATAAGTTATAACCTAAAAATCTGGTGCGAAACACTTACACAACTTTCTCTTGCCAATGCAAATAATTAACAATAAACCTAACATTAGTAATAAAACATTAGAAATAAACAAAAAACTAACCTCAACAAACATGAGTAAAAGACGCAAAATTAAAATCTACGTCAGTTTGGCTTAAAAATACGGAAAACACTCTTTCACACTAAACTAGGCTCTGTAGAAAATTTAGAAAAATGTTCTAAATAAAAGTTGTAGATCGTTTAATTTTCTATAAATTTGATTATATATATAGCCTACTTTTGTCATAAAATGCATACTAAGGCCGAAATCTTAAAAAAATCGATTTTTCACACGTTTTCGAGAGAAAAAACCAAAAATCGCTAATTACCGCTAAACTAAGCGTTATACAACAAAATATTTCAAATAAAAGTTGTAGAATTTTAAATTGTCTACAACTTTTGCCATATACTATTTTGAGATAAAATGCATATTAACGTTGCAATATTAAAAAAAAACATTTTTTTTACGTGAAAATAGCCTAACCAAGAATTTCAGCAGACATGGCGCCTACCCTATCTTGTAGCGCATAAAAAATGTAGTAAATGAGGCGATTTTAAAAAAATCGTAGGACCAGTTTTTGAGAAAATCGCAAAAAAGTAAAAAATTATTCGAATAAACTACTACTTCCGGTTTACCGATTTTGATGAAAATGTTCGTGTCGGGTTCCGTAGTGGTATGTAACTAAAGTTTCAAGTTCGTACGACGTTCCGTTCTTGAGATATTCTGTTCACACACACACAGACCAATCGCTAAAAACATATTTTCTGGGTTCAGGGGGTCTGAAAACGTATAGATCCGGTGAAAACTCGATTTCTTAAAATCGACATGAAAAGAATACTTTCCTTCCTATATTCACATAGGCAAGAGAAAGTAAAAACTATTACAATTACCGTTATTGTACAATTACTGGTAAATACCTGTAATACTGCCCAAAACGGGCAGGTGGAGTGTTATTTTAATTGCACTCTATCTGTTTGGTCCAGGGCTAAAATAAATAGTTCTGTTTCTTATCACATGGTCAGCCAATTAAATGACTGAATCATTTAAGAACAGAAGAGGTAGAGGTGTAAAAGACACTAATCATAGTTATCTCTTCTGAGAGTAATGAATTTCACTATGCAGCCAGACCCTGTGGTGAATGAAGTGAAGGTGTCATTTGCAGGGTGGAAAGTGAGTGCTTTTCGGAGGGCCTGGCATGCTGATAAGCATACTCTTTCAAGTCAGTGAGGAAGGCAACGGTAAACCTCCTCACTCCTCATTTTTACTTAGTAAAACCTCTAGAGGTTCAAACCAGCCTTTCGGCTGTTGACCTAAACAACAACAACAACCTGTAATTCAGTTTAAATAAACTGAATTTAAATAATATTTTTACGGACCCACACCGAAAGTTCAGTAGGTAAGTAAGCAAAGTAATTTGACCGTCAAAGTCCTGAATTTTATTACCGAAAAGTTTGAAAGTTCAATAACATTATTAATGTTTTCTAGTAAAACAAAAAACACCACACATCAGTGAAATTATAACCTACAAATACATTTATTTTAAACAAAAATTAATTACTTACCTAATATATAAAGTTTTCCGCCCGCTAAAATTAAGATAAACAGTTTATTACACAATAAAATAAATATCCTTTTCACTATAAAATTCTATAAACAGTTAAGTTTTTAATAACACAAATATAATTTTAAACAACACACACACGTATTTATATAATTTACATTATATTATTAATTTTTGTGGTACTACGTATGTATTAAACATAAATGTAAACACTAATTTATACTGTTAAAAATTGTAAACAAATCACCACACACGTGATTGTTCCTAACTGTATACAACACGTTTGAGATGCAACTAGTGTCTGTGCTGAACGCAGTGTATTGTTCCCTCCATTGCAATGAAATGAACGGTTAGCTTCAGCAACCATGAATAATGACACGAAGCACCATCTGTCGGTGGACGTGCGTATTACATGGAGTTTTATAAACTTTTTTTATGATTGTGCATTCGCATAATCTGTAAACAGTTTTTTATAAGGTTTTTTTAACTTATTTTTACGATCGTAGATAAATTCCATACCTGGATAACTTTTAGAAATATCGATGAAAATAATAAATTAGGCGTAAAACTTTATCTTGTTGTAAACTTTAAAAGAAAATGTTATAAATTCATATTGTTTTTGAAATAATCTAGTTCTTGTTTTTTCGACTAACTCCCAAGGATAATTTTTTCTTTCTCTTGCCTTTATGAATAGGCTATATAGGAAGGAAAGTATTGTTTTCATGTCGATTTTTCGAAATCGAGTTTTCACCGGATCTACACGTTTTCAGAACTCCCAAGGATAATTTTTACTTTCTCTTGCCTTTATGAATAGGCTATATAGGAAGGAAAGTATTGTTTTCATGTCGATTTTTCGAAATCGAGTTTTCACCGGATCTACACGTTTTCAGACCCCCTGAACCCAAAAAACATGTTTTTAGCGATTGGTCTGTGTGTGTATGTGTGAACAGAATATCTCAAGAACGGAACATCGTACGAACTTGAAACTTTAAACTTAAGTTAGATACTACTACCGGACCCGACTTGAACGTTTTCATCAAAATCGGGCAACCGGAAGTAGTAGTTTATTCGTGTAATTTTTCACTTTTTTGCGATTTTCTCAAAGACTGCTCCTACGATTTTTTTTAAACCGTCTCATTTACTACATTTTTTATTCTCTACATGTTAAGGTAGGCGCCATGTTTCCTGAAATTCTGGGAAAGGATGTTTTCAAGTGAAAAAATTGATTTTTTAAAGATTGCGGCTTTAAAATGCATTTTAGCGCAAAGATTTATGTAATAAAAAATGTAGAGAAAAATTCTACATTTAAGTTATTCAAAATTCTACATTAAAATTCAAAAGAAACATCTTTTTTGTAATTCATTTATTTAACGTCGCATCAACTACAATGGTCATTAGCGACGACGTTGGGTTGTAACTATCGTACAATGGAGGCAATGGAGGATGAAATGATTTTTTGTAACGTATGAAAATATTCCGTGCCTGAGTGGGATTCGAACCCAGACATCTTTTTATACAAACATCTTTTTGTATAACGCTTAGTTTAACGGTAATTAGCAATTTTCTGGTTTTTTTCTCACGAAAACGTGTAAAAAAATCGATTTTTTTTAAGATTTCAGCCTTAGCATGCATTTTACGACAAAAACGTGTAATCAAATTTATAGGAAATTAAAAGATTTACAACTTTTATTAAGAGCATTTTTCTCTACAGAGCCTAGTTTAGCGTAAATGAGTGATTTTCCGTATTTTTAAGCCAAACTGAGGTTAATTTTCATTTTGCGTCTTTCACTCATGATAAAAAATAAGGTTAGGTATTTGTGTATTTTTAATGTTTTATTACTTAGGTTTTATTACTTAGATTTTTACTTTATGCCTATATGAATATAGAGGAAGGAAAGTATTGTTTTCATGTCGATATTGTTCATTATAATGTGTGAATATTGTTCATTATTTGCACTAGAAAGAGAAAGTCGTGTGAGTGTTTCACACCAGATTTTTTAGTTTGTTTTTGTAGCCCAAAATTTTGATTAAGTTACATTTTTTGTACACTTCCATTATATGAACTCCGATTTCTAGTGATGTTTATTTTACTTTCTCTTGCCCTTTATGAATAGATAGGGAAGGAAAGTATTGTTTTCTTGACAATTTTTCGAGTTTTTATGTTTTGAGTCTTCACCGTAAACAAATGTAAAAAAACTGGTATGATTTAAATCACTCTTAACGTAAATATTTACAGGGAACACGGATTCCGTTTTCTCAGTAACATCAGAGATGGAAACTTGATTTTTGTTTCACATGAAAATTCGCACTCTTTTACAACTTTTACGTGTATGATTTGTTCTTATGACTACAGATTTAATTTCTAGAATTTAAAAAAAAATACCATTTTTGGCATAAAAATTTATCCCAAAAATTTACCTATATTTACTTTCTCTTGCCAATATAAATATAGTAAATAGGAAGAAAAGTACTGGTTTCATGTCGATTTTAAGAAATCGAGTTTTCACCGGATCTACACGTTTTCAGACCCCCTGAACACAAAAAAAACGTGTTTTTAGTGATTGGTCTGTGTGTGTGTGTGTGTGTGTGTGTCTGTGCGTCTGTGTGTGCGTGACGCGCGCGCGCGTGTTGGTGTGAACAGAATATCTCAAGAACGGAACATCGTACAAACTTGAAACTTGAAACTTAAGTTACTTACCACTACCAAACCCGGCACGAACGTTTTCATCAAAATCGGTCAACCGGAAGTAGTAGTTTATTCGTGTAATTTTTCACTTTTTTGCGATTTTCTCAAAAACTGGTCCTACGATTTTTTTTTTAAAATCGCATGTTTACTCAATTTTTTATTCTCTACAAGATAGGGTAGGCGCCATGTTTGCTGAAATTCTTGGTGAGGCTGTTTTTACGTTAAAAAAGTGTTTTTTTAAGATTACGGCTTTATTATGCATTTTACCGCAAAAATGTATGTAATAAAAGTTGTAAAGAATTTAAAATCCTACAACTTTTATTTTAAACATTTTTTTGTATAACTCTTAGTTTAGTGGTAATTAGCAATTTTCTGGTTTTTTCTCACGAAATCGTGTAAAAAATTGATTATAAAAAAAATTTCCACCCTATTATTACATTTTACGACAAAAAAGTAAAATCAAATTTATAGGAAATTAAAAGATCTACAACTTTTATTTAGAGCATTTTTTTTCTACAGAGCCTAGTTTAGCGTGAAAGAGTGATTTTCCGTAATTTTAAGCCACACTGAGGTCAATTTTCATTTTGCGTCTTTCACTGATGATTAAAATAAGGTTTTTTTTCTTGAAGTTAGTTTTTTGTTTATTTGTAATGTTTTATTACTAATATTAGGTCATATTGGTCATAATTTGCATTGGCAAGAGAAAGTCGTGTGATCGTTTCGTACCAGAGTTTCTACTTTTTTGCTCTAGAAAATTATTTTTGTTTCCAAATTCCGACTTTGATTCCTTGACTTCCGGTTTTTGACCAATTCCGGTCGAAGCCGGAACTTCAAACCCAATTCAGGTCCTCTCTAACTTTTTGTGTAGATTACGAATCCGGAAACGGTTTTTTTTTATCTCTTGTAGTTTCTGGCTTTGATTTATTTACTTTCAGTTTTGGGCAACTTTGTCCGTGCGTTCGGAAAGTCGCTGTGCACTGGAATTGTGACTATGGATTTATGAAAATATGTATAAAGAAATGACTAAGCATTTTGGAAAAAAATGTATTCAATACCTTAATTACATTGTTAAACCGTGATTACATTGTTTATAGAAGGTGTTCGAAATGACCTCCATTGGCATCAATACAGCATTGCACTCGTTTCATTTTGTTTGCAAACACCTTTCGCAACTGTATAAAACGTTATGCAACGTGTTTGGTGCACGAATAATTTCAAAGAATTTGTGGCCTGCAAGATCTCCTGATCTGACTCCCCCCGATTTCTTTTTATGGGGTGCGGCGAAACAAACTGTGTATCGGAACAGACCACACACGATTGACGAACTTAAAGCCGCAATAACGGCATACATTCAAGGAATCACTGTTCTTCAGTTGCGAAAGGTGTTTGCAAACAAAATGAAACGAGTGCAATGCTGTATTGATGCCAATGGAGGTCATTTCGAACACCTTCTATAAACAATGTAATCACGGTTTAACAATGTAATTAAGGTATTGAATAAATTTTTTTCCAAAATGCTTAGTCATTTCTTTATACATATTTTCATAAATCCATAGTCACAATTCCAGTGCACAGCGACTTTCCGAACGCACGTATAAAAACCGGAAATTAAGTTTCCGGTTGTTTAGTTGATGTTTAGGTCGAGCGTTATAAAGCTACTTGGTAGCAAGATTTTTTCATTCTCTCGACCGCTTCGACACTGTGCAGCTATCCTGCGCCAGGTCTTGTTTTCAAATTAAATGTGGAAAACAAATTAGTGTCGTGAAAAGTGTGTAAAAGTATGTAACATCTCGAGGAATCATCTGTAGTACATAGTACCTGGATGTTGTTATAAGGAACAGATTGACGTTAACTAATAACAGAAAGGACAACTTTTTCTTCTCTCTCTACTTCTCTACTCTCTTCAATCTTCTTTCTGCTACATCATCGGTCTTGGGAACAACGAGCCTCTCCACGAAATTTTAAGAGGATGCAAGAACAGTAAAACCTCACTAATTCGGACTAATTGGGGGGAAGTGAAGTCCGAATTATTAAAAGTCCGAATTATCGCGAATATTTGTTTACATGTAAAAATTGAATAATTTAGGCAATTAAAAATTAAAAAATAAACGTTACTGCATTATTTGCATTGGCAAGAGTTTTTTTTTGTTTTGTTGTTTTTCAATATACTGTACTGTAAATTCATTAAACATCGATATTTCAGCGATGTTTAATGAATTTACAGTAAAGTGTATTGAAAAACAACAAAGTTAAAAGTATAGAAATAAAAATATTTACGGCAATAAAAATATTGTTTAATAATAAATGTCCAGTGTAAAACGATATTTAATTAAAACACTGTACTGACGTACCGATTATTTGGCACTTGTTGAAGTAGCGGGTTGACAAATATCCTCAGGGATCATTTGAGGTTGCTTGGAAAAAAACTTGTTATTTTTTTCTGTGATTCTTTGCTACACTGTTTTCTTATAACTTGTTGGCGCATCTCTCTTAGGACAAGATAATAGTTATTGAATTCCGGATTGAAGTCTGCAAATTCAATAAGTTCGTATAATATGTGGTTTCTCACTTCACTAGCTTAAATTGTGGAACGTTTTCTTCACTGAGTAACCAATAATGTATTACAGGATGAAACAATTTTTATTAGACAGTTAAAAGGTATTATTTTTTGAAGTAGCACTTATACATTAGCTTAAAACATATCTTAAGCTATTCTATATCTTATTTGGCTAATTAACTTAAATTTGGCTAATTATTAGCTTAAAACACATCTTAAGCTATTCTATATCTTATTTGGCTAGCTAACTTAAATGTGGCTAATTATTAGCTTAAAACACATCTTAAGCTATTCTATATCTTATTTGGCTAATTAACTTAAGGTTGGCTAATTATTAGCTTAAAACACATCTTAAGCTAGGCTAATTAACTTAAATTTGGCTAATTATTAGCTTAAAACACATATTAAGCTATTCTATATCTTATTTGGCTAATTAACTTAAATGTGGCTAATTATTAACTTAAAACACATATTAAGCTATTCTATATATTATTTGGCAAATTAACTTAAATGTAGCTAATTATTAGCTTAAAACACATATTAAGCTATTCTATATCTTATTTTGCTAATTAACTTAAATTTGGCTGATTATTAGCTTAAAACACATCTTGTTGTTGTTTAGGTCATCAGCCCCTTTAGGCTGGTTTGAACCTGTAGAGGTTTTACTAAGTAAAACGAGGAGTGAGGTGGTTTACCATTGCCTTCCTCACTGAGTGGAAAAGTACGCTTATCAGCATGCCGGGCCCTCTGAAAAGCACATATTTTCCACTCTGCAAATGACACCTTCACTTCATTCACCACAGCAACACATCTTAACACTAACTAACCACAAACACATCTTAAGCTATTCTATATCTTATTTGGCTAATTAACTTATTGACAGTAATTAATTATTAAACTGCGCTGATTGCAGATAGCGAGGAAGATCTCCAAGTGTTGCTGGAACGCGTCAACACAATTAGCAATGCATACGGACTACGGATGAATATACGTAAAACCAAGTTCATGGTGATCGGTGAAGAGGAGGTCAACGCAGGAATCACACTCGCTGGCTCCGCCATTGAACAGGTGCACACGTACAAATACCTTGGGTGCTGCCTAAATGACAAATGGGACTACGGTCAGGAAGTTTAAGTGCGTATCGAGCAAGCCAGAGCGGTGTTCACGAAACTAAAACATCTATTGTGCCAGCGTGATCTTAGTCTCAACACGAGGCTCCGAATTCTGAGGTGCTACGTACTTCCTGTACTTCTTTACGGGCAGGAAGGATGGACACTAACGAAACTTCTAGAAAGGAGGCTGGAGGCGTTTGAGATGTGGCTATACCGCCGCATGCTCCGAATATCGTGGACCGACAGAGTACGAAACACGGACGTACTGACTCGGATGGGCAAGGAGATGGAACTGCTATACGACATCAAGGGACGAAAACTGAAGTACTTCGGCCATGTTCTTCGAAACGGGAAATACAGACTTCTTCAGCTGATAATGGAAGGAAAGATAGCAGGAAAGCGCCGGCCGGGTAGAAGGAAAGCGTCCTGGCTGAAGAATTTGAGAGATTGGTTTGGTCTCAACTCCACGTCACTGTTCCGAGCAGCTGTTTCGAAAGTTAGAACAGCAATGATGATCGCCAACCTCCGACGCGGAGACGGCACTTGAAGAAGAAGAAGAATTATTAAACCCTAACTAAACAACCCTTTGCTCTATTTCCCAAATATAACAGTTGCATTGTCCTTTACATCTATACAATTGTACAACACACTTACAATACATATCGTCGTTTTAAACTTTTTTTCTGTCTCATTTACTGTAACTCCAACATATATTCTATTACTCACATTATAAAGCACCGAATCTAAAACCGTGAAATATTTTTCTTTTACAATTTGTTCAAGGGTTTCATACCTTAAGTATTTCTTCTTAGTTTTCTTTGTGAAATATTTAAGTTCAAATATTATCCCTGTATCGTCTTTATCCCTCACAACCAATATGTCGATGTAACGGTAAGAACATTTTATTTTAACAGGTACCTGAGTTTGAACTTGCTTAAATTCGTTACTTAATAATGGAATTCCTGCCAGCGTAATCCGAAGATCTTCTTCATTTAGAGGCTTAGCTATACGAGTTAACAAACATGAAATACAGTTACCTAACTCTTCATGACTTCTTTCATCTTTCCTTAATGTGTGTATAGCAGTAATATAATCACGGACTTCGCCCATAGTGGGTTGTAGATTAAAAGTGTTTTCATAATATTTCCAAGCCCTATTTGTTAATTCATCCCTTATCTCCTTGTTTGGGATTTTAATACTAAATATATTATAAGATAATTCAGTTACGCATGTAAAATACCCTAACTGTGACATATAAACTAAAAATAAATTTACATTACGAATACTTAACTTACTAAAATTATTTCCTTTAACTATTTTCCTTAAGCTGCGAATCTCATCGATGGTAACTCCTTTAGGAATCCTCAAATTTTCTATTCTCTTATCCAAAAGATTAAATATTTTACTTCTAAAATTTGTACTTAAAAACATCTTCTCTAAATTTTTAAATGTGTCTGTTTTTGACCAATAATTACTAAACTCTCTTCTACGAAAATATTTTACAATCGCAACTGTGTTAAACAACTTAATGCTAGTATCAATTACAGTATAACCGTCATACCAAGCTAAAATTTCAGCCATTTTTTCAGAAATATTAAATTTTTTAGCCAGTTCTGTGACCTCCTCAGAAGTAAAACCGTAATATATACATAAGGGATGGTTTTCGCCAAAAGGATAATGTTCAATGTTGTTCAAATCACTAGTTGGGTCTGATGATAGCTTAATTAAACCATTTATAAGAGACCTTTCTATGACATTATTCGATTTTAATAAATTAGAAGTAAATTTTTTAATAAAATAAACAATTTTTTCTAAATTTTTTCCGTTTTTAAAAATAATCTTTTGAACTGGAGCATCGAACTCATCGATGAGTACTATGACCCTTCTTTTGTAATGACTATACAATATTCTGGATAGAAATTTCATACTATCTTTCAGTTGGAAATTATTTAAAGTAACAATTTCATCCTCTGATTGTCTTCTTGTAAACATTCGTAATTCATTTTCTTTCATAACGTTTGTATTTAAAAGATATGAATGGCGACTAAATTCATTTTGTATCATCACTCTAAAACTATCAATAAATTCATTAAATGAACTAACGCTAAGTGACTTAAAGTTTAAAAAAATTACAGGGTATTTTCCAAAAGTATTATTAAAAAATGAACAAGTGTTTACATCTTTGTAAACGTTTAAATATTGTAAATGTCCAGTCAAATTGTACATTTTGGAAAACAATTTAAAATTATCAGTCTGTTCTTTTGTTATTACAGATCCATTCTGGTCAACATTGATCTCAGAAAATCGCTTTACCATGTCCAAATTCGTAGATTTTCCAAACCTTCTTGGCGTTGTTATCAAAATACCACATGCTGCTGATGCAAAAAACTTTTTTATCATTTCTGTTTTGTCTACAAAATATGGTGTTCTTACGATACTTGCAAAATTTGCAGAAAATGTATTACTGCCTTTCCAATTGTTTTGTTTCTAAAATATAAAACAAGAAATTAGTGGTTGCGTATAAATGTAACATTGTCTGTTGAGCTCTTATTTAAGGGGAGCAGACTGATTTTAATAAAAAGGATTGATTTTTCAATTTTATCATGTATTGATCGATCGTTTTTCCCTATTTAAATTGATATAAACACGACATTTGTTGCTTTTTTCTATTGAGAAAAATTATGTTTTGACGTTGATGGGGTACGTAGTGTTTATTTCGATATTTTTTCACGTTTTTCATTCTTGTAAATTGAGATTAATATAATCATGTTACTGCTCTAACATTACGGAGATCGCGTTTACATAAAAACGATAATTTCTAGAACGCGTAGGAATCAGCCGTAGAGCAAATATTGGTGTGTTTTTGTTTGGAAGTTAATTCCAATTGGCAATAGGTGTTTCTCTTACGGTATTGTGCTTTTACTATATCTGCATTTTCCGCATATTGTATTTTTTGACTTTAGGTACACTTATTTTAGGAACCATCCCACCTATGAGTGTAAAATTTCACACACTACATTTTAGTACTAAGGTGTGTATTTACTCCAGAGGTATTTCAAAAATTTTGGAGTTTTTATTTTTTGGGTGTGTTTTTCATAAAAAAATTTGGGCACAATTGAACATTTTTTGAGAATAAAAATCATTTTTAGATTGGATGAAGATAAATGAAAAAGCTCTGGTACAAATTTGTAAAACGGTACTGTAGAAAGGTGTGCCAAAGCTCAGCTTTGTAGCTTAAACGGTTTCTACAAAAAATCTACCTAAGTTAGTATTGCAGGTATAGGGATAATGAAAATGGTCTGCTCCCCTTAACAAACAGCAAATATTTGTGCCATTGCCGAAATGCCGTTATCACAACCCGTTTCCAAATAAAATCCTTTAATTAAGGGAACAAACAGCAAATATTTGTGCCATTGCCGAAATGCCGTTATCACAACCCGTTTCCAAATAAAATCCTTTAATTAAGGGAACAAACAGCAAATATTTGTGCCATTGCCGAAATGCCGTTATCACAACCCGTTTCCAAATAAAATCCTTTAATTAAGGGAACAAACAGCAAATATTTGTGCCATTGCCGAAATGCCGTTATCACAACCCGTTTCCAAATAAAATCCTTTAATTAAGGGAACAAACAGCAAATATTTGTGCCATTGCCGAAATGCCGTTATCACAACCCGTTTCCAAATAAAATCCTTTAATTAAGGGGAGTCGGAACTGCTATCTTAGCCCATGTTAATGTTTCACCCGTTTTCTCCGTAATCTATGACCAGAAAATTTTCAAATTTTAACCAGTTATTCATTGATATGTTCCTGGCAGATATTTTTTTTTTTTTTTTTTTTTTGGTTTAACGTCCGACTGTTTTGCAAATTGCTGCTAATGCAGACGGTGAAGGATGAAATGAATTTTTTGTAACGTATGAAAAAATGCCATGCCCGAGTCGGATTCGAACCCAAGACCGCGTGATGAGAGGCGAGCACGTTACCAACATCGCCAACGCGGCCGGCTCCAGACAGATAGACAGAGCCATTTTAAAATATATAGATTATTAATTTTTTTATTAATTTTTCCGCGAATGCGTACTTCAAAAACTGAAATTTTATAGAAAAAAAAAAATTTGTATTTTTTTATAAATTAAAATAGCGTCTATAGCCCCTGTCTGTTGATGTAAATACATGTAAAGAATTTGCCATTAAAATTTAGAGGAAAAAATTTTATTGGTTCTTGAAAAAACAGGTCTTTTGTATGAAAAAACACAGTTTTTGAGAAATGGTGATTCAGATTTATAAACGCATTTCTATATAAAAACGTACTTACTTAGCGCATTTCTGCTTCATACGAGCAGGAATGCACTAAGTAATTTATGCTACATAAATTGCATTACCTAAACCTTACAAACAAAAGTGCCTTCTAGATTGAAAGTGAAATACTAAAAATATTTATAAAAATTAGTGACAAAATAACTAAAAATTATGTACACAATATGACTTGTTTACGAAAACAGGAAATTTTTCACATGACATGTGTTTTTATAAAAACAATAAAAATATTTGTAGTTGTAGCAACATGATTTTGGAACAATTGGAAAGGGTTAATTTCAAACTGTATAACACAGTTAAAACCTGAAAATTGATATTATTTCATTTTTTCGAGTCCGACTCCCCATAACTTAGTTTTAGAAACAAAAGTATGTACAGTTCACCCGCTCTAAGTTTGCTCCTCCTCCTCCTTCTGTCAACAAACCAAAACCAGCTACTACAGGGTGCACGCTAGAGTCCGTGACTTTATGGATGTCTTATTCCTATTAAGTTATCTATTTTTACTTTCTCTTGCCTATATGAATATATAGGAAGGAAAGTATTGTTTTCATGTCGATTTTTCGAAATCGAGTTTTCACCGGATCTATACGTTTTCAGACCCCCTGAACCCAAAAAACATGTTTTTAGCGATTGGTCTGTGTGTGTGTCTGTGTGTGTGTGTGTGTGTGTGTGTGTGTGTGTGTGTGTGTGTGTGTGTGTGTGTGTGTGTGTGTGTGTGTGTGTGTGTGTGTGAACAGAATATCTCAAGAACGGAACATCGTACGAACTTGAAACTTAAGTTACATACCACTACCGGACGCGACACGAACATTTTCATCAAAATCGGTCAACCGGAAGTAGTAGTTTATTCGTATAATTTTTCAGTTTTTTGCGATTTTCTCAAAAACTGGTCCTACGATTTTTTTAAAAATCGCCTGGTTTACTCAATTTGTTATTCTCTACAAGATAGGGTAGGCGTCATGTTTGCTGAAATTCTGGGTGAGGCTGTTTTCAAAAAAAAACGTTGTTTTTTTAAGATTACAGCTTTAATATGCATTTTAGCGCAAAACTTTATATAATAAAAGTTGTAGAAAATTAAAAATTCTACAACTTTTATTTCAAACAATTTTTTGTATAACGCTTAGTTTAGCGGTAATTTGCGATTTTCTGTTTTTTTTCTCACGAAAATGTGTTAAAAATCGATTTTTTTAAGATTTCGGCCTTAGTATGCATTTTACGACAAAAGTGTATATAATTTAATTTATAGAAAATTAAAAGATCTACAACTTTTATTTAAAGTATTTTTCTCTACAGAGCCTAGTTTAGAGAGAAAGAGTGATTTTCCGTATTTCTAAGCCAAACTGAGGTTGATTTTCATTTTGCATCATTCACTCATGATTAAAATAAGGTTATGTTTTTGAGGTTAGTTTTTTGTTTATTTCTAATATTTTATTAATAATGTTAGGTTTATTGTTAATTATTTTCATTGGCAAGATAAAGTTGTGTGAGTGCTTCACACCAGATTTTTTTAAATTATAAGTACTTAAAAGTACTAAAAACATCAGTCGTGATATGATGTAGGCCTAACAATTTAATTTAGAAAAATACTTTTAAAAGTATTTTGTATTTAAAAACTTTTGAAAGTACTTAGTTGTTACTTTTTAATCAGCGTGTACACATTTAGATATAATGCGCATGCTCAGTGACGTCATTATTTGTTTACATTAGGAACAAACTTAGAACGGCTGAACTATAGTTGACTAAATACGAGGGTCGTTTGAAAAGTTCGTGCAAAGTCAGATAGATGGCACTACTGGCGCATATCGAGCATATGTTTAGTTAGTAGCATCTGTTGGAAAAACACATGTGTAGTTTCAGCCAGATCGGTCTATTTCTTTGTGTTTGACATTCGTTTTAATCGAGGAAGTAGAGTGATTTTCAAAAAATGGATGGAAAAGAATTTCGTGTGAAGTGTTGCAAGGACGGTTTGCAGCTGTTCCAGAAGAATTCGCAGGACTTTAAAGCGTCGTTTCGTCACTGTGGATGAAACATGGATACATGACTACACTCCTGAGACCAAAGATCAATCTAAACAATGGGTTATGAAGGGGGAATCTGCACTAAAAAAGGCGAAGACAGTTCCTTCGGCCGGAAAGATTATGGCGACTGTCTTTTGGGATTCACAAGGAATAATCTTCATCAATTATCTGGAAAAGGGTAAAACTATTACAGGTGCATATTATTCATCGTTATTGGACCGTTTGAAAACCGAGCTGCAAAAAAAAAAACGCCCACGATTGCCCCACAAAAAAGTCCTTTTCCATCACGACAACGCACCAGCTCACGCCTCAGCAGTTGTGGCCGCAAAATTAATGGAAATAGGGTTCAACTCGTTTCACATCCCCCCTATTCTTGGCTCCCTCGGACTACTATCTGTTTCCCAATTTGAAGAAATGGCTAGCGGAAAAAAGATTTTATTCAAACGAGGAGGTGATTACAGGAACAAAATAGCTATTTTTCCGACTTGGACAAATCGTATTATTCGGAAGGGATCAACAAAATAGAGCAGCGTTGGACGAAGTGTATAAACTTAAAAAGAGACTATGTCGAAAAATAAAAACGGTTTACCCCAAACAATGAAGTAGTTTTTATTATTGCACGGACTTTTCAAACGACCCTCGTAGGTATCCATTTTTGCTTACTACAGAAATTACGGTTTTTTACTTTCTTTTGCCTATGTAAATATATAGGAAGGAAAGTATTGTTTTCATGTCGATTTTTCTAGTCGAGTTTTCACCGGATCTATACGTTTTCAGACCCCCTGAACCCAAAAAACATGTTTTTAGCGATTGGTCTGTGTGTGTGTGTGTGTGTGTGTGTGTGTGTGTGTGTGCGCGCGCGCGCGCGTGTGCGTGCGTGCGTGTGTGTCTGTGTGTGTATACGAACTACCTCAAGAACGGAATATCGTACGAACTTGAAACTTAAGTTACATACCACAACCGGACCCGACACGAAGATTTTCATCAAAATCGGTCAACCGGAAGTAGTAGTTTATTCGTATAATTTTTCACTGTTTTGCGATTTTCTCTAAAACTGGTCCTACGATTTTTTTAAAAATCGCCTGGTTTACTTAATTTTTTATTCTATGCAAGATAGGGTAGGCGCCATGTTTGCTGAAATTCTTGGTGAGGCTGTTTTTACGTAAAAAAAGTGTTTTTTCAAGATTACAGCTTAAATATGTAGACTATTATAGCGCAAAAATTGATATAAAAAAATGTAGAGAATTTAAAATTCTACAACTTTTATTTCAAACATTTTTTTGTATAACGCTTAGTTTAGCGGTAATTAGCGATTTTCTGTTTTTTCTCACGAATACGTGTGAAACATTCAGTTTTTTAAGATTTCGGCCTTAGTTTTCATTTTATGACAAAAGTATTTACAATAAAATTTATAGAAAATTAGAAGATCTACAACTTTTATTTAGAGCATTTTTCTCTACAGAGAGCACTTTAGTGTGAAAGAGTGATTTTCCGTATTTTTAAGCCAAACTGAGGTTGATTTTTATTTTGCGTCTTTCATATATGATTAAAATTAGGTTATGTTTATTGAGGTTAGTTATTTGTTTATTTCTAATGTTTTATTACTATTGTTAGGTTTATTGTTAATTATTTGCATTGGGACGAGAAAGTCGTGTGAGTGTTTCATACCAGATTTTTAATAATTAGAAATGAACTCCAAAAACTTACAGCTTTTGGTTTACAAAGGACAGTTTATTTTCTCACGCACTTATTGTATACTTTATTTTCTAACTATACAATCCCTTATTTTTTTAAAAAAATAATAATTTTTTTTATATAATGCTACCAATAGAAACTGTAGGATTACGTTTTTAAAATTACTTCTCGGAACATTAACAAATAGTGTAAAGAAGTTGGCTTCAAACTTAAGAAATAACATGTAATACATATATAGGATGATTCAAAATGAGCGCCGGTTTTGATATATCAAATTAAGAGATTTATTTTATTGAAAAACTGAAAATAAATACATCAACAAGTTCATCTTACCTTCCGATTTCATGTATGAAAAATGATGTCATGCATGGGTCCTCCTCTACTGCGCTGGCACGCATCAACTCTGTCCATGAAATTGGATATTACTGCACGACAAGTTTCGACTTCCATTTGCCCGATAACCCGTCGAATTTCCTCCTTCAAGTCATTAATGTTTCGGGGTTTATTGGCATACACCAATGACTTCAGATGACCCCAAAGATGAAAGTCACAAGGCGTCAAGTTACACGACCTTGGTGGCCATTGATGGTCGGAATTACGAGAAATGATGCGATCCTGGAACCGTTCACGGAGCAACAACATTGTTTCTCGTGCAGCAACAGAATTTTATACGGGTGATATTGGAGATCGTACCGAAGAATTCTCCGTACAGAAGAACATCGTAAACCCAATTGTTGAGAACGGCGACGTATTGATTTTGCTGGGCTAACAGCCACACTGTCACGAACCAACGCAACGTTCTGCTCAGTTCGGCCAGAACGACGACGTCCAGAACTTTTAAGGTCGACTGTTGAACCCGTCTCAAAAAACTTTTTCATGAGCCTGCGAACTGTTGATTCATTCGGTGCTTCATTACGTCCTAGAGTACCGCGAAGCCGCCTGACAGTATCCGCATAACTCTCTCCACTCTGGTAAAATGTTTTGACGATTAACACTCGTTGTGCAATAGTAAACTTCTCCATGGTTAGACACAGACTGCGAGAGTACTACACTGCGAACAAGAGAAACTACAACTGAATCGTCAATCGGAATGTTCTCCGAAATAGAAATGAGGTCTAACAATGTTGCCAACCGATAAACAAAAATTTACCAGCCGTTTAAAAACCGGCGCTCTTATTGAATCACCCGTTATTATGAAAATTTTCGTAAATACTTACAAACGAGCTTCCGAATAGAATTGTTAGTACAATAACTATTAACATCATAATGCACATATTTAAAATCAAAACAGACGCACATAAAACGCACATTCTTAACTGCATAAAATATTAACTAATATTTAGGCTGGTGATCAGCTGGTACTCCAACCTACATTTATTAGTTAATATTTTATGCAGTTAAGAATGTGCTTCTGTTTTGCTTTTAAATAAAGCGAAATTTCAATATCTCTTATTCATTTTATTCCTGAGTAATTCACATGAATGTTTTCAGAATTAAATTTTCTACAAATTTATTTAAGAAAAAATACACCTTTATTAACCATTTATGGAAATCATCTTAGTTTAAACACAAAAATGTGTTATTTCTTTGCACCAATTCTTGTGTTTTATGTAAGATATCTCTGAAAGTATTGCATTTATAGCTCTGGAACCAATTTTTTTCAATTTTTCAGATTAAGAAACATTAGTGACAATCGTATTTGTCTCTTTTTAAGTAACTTTAACATTTTTATACTGCCTTACTTCACCGAGGGTACAGAGTTCTAGGTGAAATTTTTCGCTAGCCGTTAACTCGATAACTAAGCGTTTTAAGGCATATGTTAATATGAACTTTTTTTCTTATTTTTAGCTATAAAATGAGATCCCAACCCACCGGGTTGGTCTAGAGGTAAAGTCGTCGCCAAAAACAGCTGTTTAACAGCTGATTTTCGGAGACGAAGGTTCCTGGTTCAAATCCTAGTAAAGGTAGTTACTTTTATGCGGATTTGAATGCTAGACAGTGGTTACCGGTGTACTTTGATGGTTGGGGTTCAATTAACCACACTCTCTCAGCAATTATCGGCCTGAGTCTGTACAAGACTACACCATATTTACAAGTCGTACACATCATCCCCATCTCATGGGGTCATGGGGTTGCTTATTTTTTTGAATTGAACAGATTGCAACGTATTCACATACTAGGAATTAAAAAAAAAAAAAGAATGAGATCCCAAGAGATTGTCGTATAGTTTTGAATCACTCTGTATATTATGAAAATTTTCGTAAATACTTACAAACGAGCTTCCGAATAGAATTATTGTTAGTACAATAATTATTAACATCACAAAGCACATATTTAAAACTGGTTGTCGCTTTCCTGTTGTTTTGTACAGTAAGTTATTTACTTGTCGGTAAAGAGAAGTCGGGCCTTGCTTCGGTAGAATTTAGGACAATAAAAATATTTAGTACCGCGCGCGTTATCTAGAATAATCGATTGCATTCCCTATGTTAAAATTCCTCTTGATAAAATATAATAAGCTATTAAGATAAATTTCTTAATGATCTTGTTATCGGGAAAGTAATCAAACAGTAATTACAGGGTGATTCACGAAGATAAGCAGAAACTTTGGGAGCCCATTGTACATGTGAAAATAATAAAAAAAGGTTATATAAACATGGGTCCGGAAATGCTTCGTTTCCGAGTTACGGCTAGCGAAAGTTTCGCCCGGATTTCAGCTCACCAGGTGAAATGAGGTCTTCCTGGAATTCTGGTAAGGTAGATTAAGGGGCGAATTCAATAATTTTTTATGGTTTTTGATCTGATAAACTGAATAAAACAGGTCCCAGAACTGTAACTTAATAGCTTTTAAGAAAACCAGTGTCAAATGCAAAAAATGGAGTGATAACACATTTTTTCATCTTTGGGCAAGAATAACTTTGTTCTTTCACCAAGAAACAGTTAAAATTTTCGAATAAAA
>JAQMRL010000010.1:609313-804987 GCA_035578175.1 Catonia carolina | reverse complement strand
CACATATCAGAGTGCGTAAACAATGATTAATAGAAAAAGTTTGAAAATTTCCAAAAAAAGTACATGAACTATAGTCTTGCTACTTTCGGTGAAAAGGTGAAAAATTAAGTTTCTTGATTTTGCCTTTTATAGAGCTCAGGGCACTTTTTGATGGCTGTTTTCGTAATCTACGCATCATAATACTTTAGAAACAATGATTAATAGAAAAAGTTTGAAAATTTCCAAAAAAAGTACATGAACATGTCTTGCTACTTTCGGTGAAAAGGTGAAAAATTAATTTTCTTGATTTTGCCTTTTATAGAGCTCAGGGCACTTTTTGATGGCTGTTTTCGTAATCTACGCATCATAACCCTTTAAAAACAATGATTAATAGAAAAAGTTTGAAAATTTCCAAAAAAAAGTACATGAACTATAGTCTTGCTACTTTCGGTGAAAAGGTGAAAAATTAAGTTTCTTGATTTTGCCTTTTATAGAGCTCAGGGCACTTTTTGATGGCTGTTTTCGTAATCTACGCATCATAACCCTTTAGAAACAATGATTAATAGAAAAAGTTTGAAAATTTCCAAAAAAAGTACATGAACTATATAGTCTTGCTACTTTCGGTGAAAAGGTGAAAAATTAAGTTTCTTGATTTTGCCTTTTATAGAGCTCAGGGCACTTTTTGATGGCTGTTTTCGTAATCTACGCATCATAACCCTTTAGAAACAATGATTAATAGAAAAAGTTTGAAAATTTCCAAAAAAAGTACATGAACTATAGTCTTGCTACTTTCGGTGAAAAGGTGAAAAATTAAGTTTCTTGATTTTGCCTTTCATAGAGCTCAGGGCACTTTTTGATGGCTGTTTTCGTAATCTACGCATCATAACCCTTTAGAAACAATGATTAATAGAAAAAGTTTGAAAATTTCCAAAAAAAGTACATGAACTATAGTTCATGTACTTTTTTTGGAAATTTTCAAATTTTTTTTTGGAATTTTTTTTTTTGGAAATTTTTGTCTTGCTACTTTCGGTGAAAAGGTGAAAAATTAAGTTTCTTGATTTTGCCTTTTATAGAGCTCAGGGCACTTTTTGATGGCTGTTTTCGTAATCTACGCATCATAACCCTTTAGAAACAATGATTAATAGAAAAAGTTTGAAAACTTCCAAAAAAAGTACATAAACTATAGTCTTGCTACTTTCGGTGAAAAGGTGAAAAATTAAGTTTCTTGATTTTGCCTTTTATAGAGCTCAGGGAACTTTTTGATGGCTGTTTTCGTAATCTACGCATCATAACCCTTTAGAAACAATGATTAATAGAAAAAGTTTGAAAATTTCCAAAAAAAGTACATGAACTATAGTCTTGCTACTTTCGGTGAAAAGGTGAAAAATTAAGTTTCTTGATTTTGCCTTTTATAGAGCTCAGGGCACTTTTTGATGGCTGTTTTCGTAATCTACGCATCATAACCCTTTAGAAACAATGATTAATAGAAAAAGTTTGAAAATTGCCAAAAAAAGTACATGAACTATAGTCTTGCTACTTTCGGTGAAAAGGTGAAAAATTAAGTTTCTTGATTTTGCCTTTTATAGAGCTCAGGGCACTTTTGATGGCTGTTTTCGTAATCTACGCATCATAACCCTTTAGAAACAATGATTAATAGAAAAAGTTTGAAAATTTCCAAAAAAAGTACATGAACTATAGTCTTGCTACTTTCGGTGAAAAGGTGAAAAATTAGGTTTCTTGATTTTGCCTTTTATAGAGCTCAGGGCACTTTTTGATGGCTGTTTTCGTAATCTACGCATCATAACCCTTTAGAAACAATGATTAATAGAAAAAGTTTGAAAATTGCCAAAAAAAGTACATGAACTATAGTCTTGCTACTTTCGGTGAAAAGGTGAAAAATTAAGTTTCTTGATTTTGCCTTTTATAGAGCTCAGGGCACTTTTTGATGGCTGTTTTCGTAATCTACGCATCATAACCCTTTAGAAACAATGATTAATAGAAAAAGTTTGAAAATTTCCAAAAAAAGTACATGAACTATAGTCTTGCTACTTTCGGTGAAAAGGTGAAAAATTAGGTTTCTTGATTTTGCCTTTTATAGAGCTCAGGGCACTTTTTGATGGCTGTTTTCGTAATCTACGCATCATAACCCTTTAGAAACAATGATTAACAGAAAAAGATTGAAAATTTCCAAAAAAAGTACATGAACTATATAGTCTTGCTACTTTCGGTGAAAAGGTGAAAAATTAAGTTTCTTGATTTTGCCTTTTATAGAGCTCAGGGCACTTTTTGATGGCTGTTTTCGTAATCTACGCATCATAACCCTTTAGAAACAATGATTAATAGAAAAAGTTTGAAAATTGCCAAAAAAAGTACATGAACTATAGTCTTGCTACTTTCGGTGAAAAGGTGAAAAATTAAGTTTCTTGATTTTGCCTTTTATAGAGCTCAGGGCACTTTTTGATGGCTGTTTTCGTAATCTACGCATCATAACCCTTAAGAAACAATGATTAATAGAAAAAGTTTGAAAATTTCCAAAAAAAGTACATGAACTATATAGTCTTGCTACTTTCGGTGAAAAGGTGAAAAATTAAGTTTCTTGATTTTGCCTTTTATAGAGCTCAGGGCACTTTTTGATGGCTGTTTTCGTAATCTACGCATCATAACCCTTTAGAAACAATGATTAATAGAAAAAGTTTGAAAATTTCCAAAAAAAGTACATGAACTATAGTCTTGCTACTTTCGGTGAAAAGGTGAAAAATTAAGTTTCTTGATTTTGCCTTTTATAGAGCTCAGGGCACTTTTTGATGGCTGTTTTCGTAATCTACGCATCATAATACTTTAGAAACAATGATTAATAGAAAAAGTTTGAAAATTTCCAAAAAAAGTACATGAACTATAGTCTTGCTACTTTCGGTGAAAAGGTGAAAAATTAAGTTTCTTGATTTTGCCTTTTATAGAGCTCAGGGCACTTTTTGATGGCTGTTTTCGTAATCTACGCATCATAACCCTTTAGAAACAATGATTAATAGAAAAAGTTTGAAAAGTGCCAAAAAAAGTACATGAACTATAGTCTTGCTACTTTCGGTGAAAAGGTGAAAAATTAAGTTTCTTGATTTTGCCTTTTATAGAGCTCAGGGCACTTTTTGATGGCTGTTTTCGTAATCTACGCATCATAACCCTTTAGAAACAATGATTAATAGAAAAAGTTTGAAAATTTCCAAAAAAAGTACATGAACTATAGTCTTGCTACTTTCGGTGAAAAGGTGAAAAATTAAGTTTCTTGATTTTGCCTTTTATAGAGCTCAGGGCACTTTTTGATGGCTGTTTTCGTAATCTACGCATCATAATACTTTAGAAACAATGATTAATAGAAAAAGTTTGAAAATTTCCAAAAAAAGTACATGAACATGTCTTGCTACTTTCGGTGAAAAGGTGAAAAATTAATTTTCTTGATTTTGCCTTTTATAGAGCTCAGGGCACTTTTTGATGGCTGTTTTCGTAATCTACGCATCATAACCCTTTAAAAACAATGATTAATAGAAAAAGTTTGAAAATTTCCAAAAAAAGTACATGAACTATAGTCTTGCTACTTTCGGTGAAAAGGTGAAAAATTAAGTTTCTTGATTTTGCCTTTTATAGAGCTCAGGGCACTTTTTGATGGCTGTTTTCGTAATCTACGCATCATAACCCTTTAGAAACAATGATTAATAGAAAAAGTTTGAAAATTTCCAAAAAAAGTACATGAACTATATAGTCTTGCTACTTTCGGTGAAAAGGTGAAAAATTAAGTTTCTTGATTTTGCCTTTTATAGAGCTCAGGGCACTTTTTGATGGCTGTTTTCGTAATCTACGCATCATAACCCTTTAGAAACAATGATTAATAGAAAAAGTTTGAAAATTTCCAAAAAAAGTACATGAACTATAGTCTTGCTACTTTCGGTGAAAAGGTGAAAAATTAAGTTTCTTGATTTTGCCTTTCATAGAGCTCAGGGCACTTTTTGATGGCTGTTTTCGTAATCTACGCATCATAACCCTTTAGAAACAATGATTAATAGAAAAAGTTTGAAAATTTCCAAAAAAAGTACATGAACTATAGTCTTGCTACTTTCGGTGAAAAGGTGAAAAATTAAGTTTCTTGATTTTGCCTTTTATAGAGCTCAGGGCACTTTTTGATGGCTGTTTTCGTAATCTACGCATCATAATACTTTAGAAACAATGATTAATAGAAAAAGTTTGAAAATTTCCAAAAAAAGTACATGAACTATAGTCTTGCTACTTTCGGTGAAAAGGTGAAAAATTAAGTTTCTTGATTTTGCCTTTTATAGAGCTCAGGGCACTTTTTGATGGCTGTTTTCGTAATCTACGCATCATAACCCTTTAGAAACAATGATTAATAGAAAAAGTTTGAAAAGTGCCAAAAAAAGTACATGAACTATAGTCTTGCTACTTTCGGTGAAAAGGTGAAAAATTAAGTTTCTTGATTTTGCCTTTTATAGAGCTCAGGGCACTTTTTGATGGCTGTTTTCGTAATCTACGCATCATAACCCTTTAGAAACAATGATTAATAGAAAAAGTTTGAAAATTTCCAAAAAAAGTACATGAACTATAGTCTTGCTACTTTCGGTGAAAAGGTGAAAAATTAAGTTTCTTGATTTTGCCTTTTATAGAGCTCAGGGCACTTTTTGATGGCTGTTTTCGTAATCTACGCATCATAATACTTTAGAAACAATGATTAATAGAAAAAGTTTGAAAATTTCCAAAAAAAGTACATGAACATGTCTTGCTACTTTCGGTGAAAAGGTGAAAAATTAATTTTCTTGATTTTGCCTTTTATAGAGCTCAGGGCACTTTTTGATGGCTGTTTTCGTAATCTACGCATCATAACCCTTTAAAAACAATGATTAATAGAAAAAGTTTGAAAATTTCCAAAAAAAGTACATGAACTATAGTCTTGCTACTTTCGGTGAAAAGGTGAAAAATTAAGTTTCTTGATTTTGCCTTTTATAGAGCTCAGGGCACTTTTTGATGGCTGTTTTCGTAATCTACGCATCATAACCCTTTAGAAACAATGATTAATAGAAAAAGTTTGAAAATTTCCAAAAAAAGTACATGAACTATATAGTCTTGCTACTTTCGGTGAAAAGGTGAAAAATTAAGTTTCTTGATTTTGCCTTTTATAGAGCTCAGGGCACTTTTTGATGGCTGTTTTCGTAATCTACGCATCATAACCCTTTAGAAACAATGATTAATAGAAAAAGTTTGAAAATTTCCAAAAAAAGTACATGAACTATAGTCTTGCTACTTTCGGTGAAAAGGTGAAAAATTAAGTTTCTTGATTTTGCCTTTCATAGAGCTCAGGGCACTTTTTGATGGCTGTTTTCGTAATCTACGCATCATAACCCTTTAGAAACAATGATTAATAGAAAAAGTTTGAAAACTTCCAAAAAAAGTACATAAACTATAGTCTTGCTACTTTCGGTGAAAAGGTGAAAAATTAAGTTTCTTGATTTTGCCTTTTATAGAGCTCAGGGAACTTTTTGATGGCTGTTTTCGTAATCTACGCATCATAACCCTTTAGAAACAATGATTAATAGAAAAAGTTTGAAAATTTCCAAAAAAAGTACATGAACTATAGTCTTGCTACTTTCGGTGAAAAGGTGAAAAATTAAGTTTCTTGATTTTGCCTTTTATAGAGCTCAGGGCACTTTTTGATGGCTGTTTTCGTAATCTACGCATCATAACCCTTTAGAAACAATGATTAATAGAAAAAGTTTGAAAAGTGCCAAAAAAAGTACATGAACTATAGTCTTGCTACTTTCGGTGAAAAGGTGAAAAATTAAGTTTCTTAATTTTGCCTTTTATAGAGCTCAGGGCACTTTTTGATGGCTGTTTTCGTAATCTACGCATCATAACCCTTTAGAAACAATGATTAATAGAAAAAGTTTGAAAATTTCCAAAAAAAGTACATGAACTAATGTACTTTTATCTTGCTACTTTCGGTGAAAAGGTGAAAAATTAAGTTTCTTGATTTTGCCTTTTATAGAGCTCAGGGCACTTTTTGATGGCTGTTTTCGTAATCTACGCATCATAACCCTTTAGAAACAATGATTAATAGAAAAAGTTTGAAAATTTCCAAAAAAAGTACATGAACTATAGTCTTGCTACTTTCGGTGAAAAGGTGAAAAATTAAGTTTCTTGATTTTGCCTTTTATAGAGCTCAGGGCACTTTTTGATGGCTGTTTTCGTAATCTACGCATCATAACCCTTTAGAAACAATGATTAATAGAAAAAGTTTGAAAAGTGCCAAAAAAAGTACATGAACTATAGTCTTGCTACTTTCGGTGAAAAGGTGAAAAATTAAGTTTCTTGATTTTGCCTTTTATAGAGCTCAGGGCACTTTTTGATGGCTGTTTTCGTAATCTACGCATCATAACCCTTTAGAAACAATGATTAATAGAAAAAGTTTGAAAAGTGCCAAAAAAAGTACATGAACTATAGTCTTGCTACTTTCGGTGAAAAGGTGAAAAATTAAGTTTCTTAATTTTGCCTTTTATAGAGCTCAGGGCACTTTTTGATGGCTGTTTTCGTAATCTACGCATCATAACCCTTTAGAAACAATGATTAATAGAAAAAGTTTGAAAATTTCCAAAAAAAGTACATGAACTATACTTGCTACTTTCGGTGAAAAGGTGAAAAATTAAGTTTCTTGATTTTGCCTTTTATAGAGCTCAGGGCACTTTTTGATGGCTGTTTTCGTAATCTACGCATCATACCCTTTAGAAACAATGATTAATAGAAAAAGTTTGAAAATTTCCAAAAAAAGTACATGAACTATAGTCTTGCTACTTTCGGTGAAAAGGTGAAAAATTAAGTTTCTTGATTTTGCCTTTTATAGAGCTCAGGGCACTTTTTGATGGCTGTTTTCGTAATCTACGCATCATAACCCTTTAGAAACAATGATTAATAGAAAAAGTTTGAAAATTTCCAAAAAAAGTACATGAACTAATGTACTTTTATCTTGCTACTTTCGGTGAAAAGGTGAAAAATTAAGTTTCTTGATTTTGCCTTTTATAGAGCTCAGGGCACTTTTTGATGGCTGTTTTCGTAATCTACGCATCATAACCCTTTAGAAACAATGATTAATAGAAAAAGTTTGAAAATTTCCAAAAAAAGTACATGAACTATAGTCTTGCTACTTTCGGTGAAAAGGTGAAAAATTAAGTTTCTTGATTTTGCCTTTTATAGAGCTCAGGGCACTTTTTGATGGCTGTTTTCGTAATCTACGCATCATAACCCTTTAGAAACAATGATTAATAGAAAAAGTTTGAAAAGTGCCAAAAAAAGTACATGAACTATAGTCTTGCTACTTTCGGTGAAAAGGTGAAAAATTAAGTTTCTTGATTTTGCCTTTTATAGAGCTCAGGGCACTTTTTGATGGCTGTTTTCGTAATCTACGCATCATAACCCTTTAGAAACAATGATTAATAGAAAAAGTTTGAAAATTGCCAAAAAAAGTACATGAACTTGTCTTGCTACTTTCGGTGAAAAGGTGAAAAATTAAGTTTCTTGATTTTGCCTTTTATAGAGCTCAGGGCACTTTTTGATGGCTGTTTTCGTAATCTACGCATCATAACCCTTTAGAAACAATGATTAATAGAAAAAGTTTGAAAATTTCCAAAAAAAGTACATGAACTATAGTCTTGCTACTTTCGGTGAAAAGGTGAAAAATTAGGTTTCTTGATTTTGCCTTTTATAGAGCTCAGGGCACTTTTTGATGGCTGTTTTCGTAATCTACGCATCATAACCCTTTAGAAACAATGATTAATAGAAAAAGATTGAAAATTTCCAAAAAAAGTACATGAACTATATAGTCTTGCTACTTTCGGTGAAAAGGTGAAAAATTAAGTTTCTTGATTTTGCCTTTTATAGAGCTCAGGGCACTTTTTGATGGCTGTTTTCGTAATCTACGCATCATAACCCTTTAGAAACAATGATTAATAGAAAAAGTTTGAAAATTGCCAAAAAAAGTACATGAACTATAGTCTTGCTACTTTCGGTGAAAAGGTGAAAAATTAAGTTTCTTGATTTTGCCTTTTATAGAGCTCAGGGCACTTTTTGATGGCTGTTTTCGTAATCTACGCATCATAACCCTTAAGAAACAATGATTAATAGAAAAAGTTTGAAAATTTCCAAAAAAAGTACATGAACTATATAGTCTTGCTACTTTCGGTGAAAAGGTGAAAAATTAAGTTTCTTGATTTTGCCTTTTATAGAGCTCAGGGCACTTTTTGATGGCTGTTTTCGTAATCTACGCATCATAACCCTTTAGAAACAATGATTAATAGAAAAAGTTTGAAAAGTGCCAAAAAAAGTACATGAACTATAGTCTTGCTACTTTCGGTGAAAAGGTGAAAAATTAAGTTTCTTGATTTTGCCTTTTATAGAGCTCAGGGCACTTTTTGATGGCTGTTTTCGTAATCTACGCATCATAACCCTTTAGAAACAATGATTAATAGAAAAAGTTTGAAAATTTCCAAAAAAAGTACATGAACTATAGTCTTGCTACTTTCGGTGAAAAGGTGAAAAATTAAGTTTCTTGATTTTGCCTTTTATAGAGCTCAGGGCACTTTTTGATGGCTGTTTTCGTAATCTACGCATCATAACCCTTTAGAAACAATGATTAATAGAAAAAGTTTGAAAATTTCCAAAAAAAGTACATGAACATGTCTTGCTACTTTCGGTGAAAAGGTGAAAAATTAAGTTTCTTGATTTTGCCTTTTATAGAGCTCAGGGCACTTTTTGATGGCTGTTTTCGTAATCTACGCATCATAACCCTTTAGAAACAATGATTAATAGAAGAAGTTTGAAAATTTCCAAAAAAAGTACATGAACTATAGTCTTGCTACTTTCGGTGAAAAGGTGAAAAATTAAGTTTCTTGATTTTGCCTTTTATAGAGCTCAGGGCACTTTTTGATGGCTGTTTTCGTAATCTACGCATCATAACCCTTTAGAAACAATGATTAATAGAAAAAGTTTTAAAATTTCCAAAAAAAGTACATGAACTATATATATAGTCTTGCTACTTTCGGTGAAAAGGTGAAAAATTAAGTTTCTTGATTTTGCCTTTTATAGAGCTCAGGGCACTTTTTGATGGCTGTTTTCGTAATCTACGCATCATAACCCTTTAGAAACAATGATTAATAGAAAAAGTTTGAAAATTTCCAAAAAAAGTACATGAACTATAGTCTTGCTACTTTCGGTGAAAAGGTGAAAAATTAAGTTTCTTGATTTTGCCTTTTATAGAGCTCAGGGCACTTTTTGATGGCTGTTTTCGTAATCTACGCATCATAACCCTTTAGAAACAATGATTATAGAGCTCAGGGCACTTTTTGATGATTAATAGAAAAAGTTTGAAAATTTCCAAAAAAAGTACATGAACTATAGTCTTGCTACTTTCGGTGAAAAGGTGAAAAATTAAGTTTCTTGATTTTGCCTTTTATAGAGCTCAGGGCACTTTTTGATGGCTGTTTTCGTAATCTACTTTAATTTAATATTTAATATTTCATCGTTTCACTGAAAATTTCAAGATTGTAGTTCATGTACTTTTTTGTAAATTTTTAAACTTTTTCTATTAATCATTGTTTTCTAATGCGTTATGAGGCGTAGATTACGAAAACAGTCATCAAAAAGTGCCCTGAGCTCTGTAAAACACAAAAACCTGACATTTAATATTTCATCGTTTCACTGAAAATTTCAAGATTGTAGTTCATGTACTTTTTTGTAAATTTTTAAACTTTTTCTATTAGTAATCATTGTTTCTAATGCTTTATGAGGCGTAGATTACGAAAACAGCCATCAAAAAGTGCCCTGAGCTCTGTAAAACAGAAAAACATGACATTTAATATTTCTCCGTTTCACTGAAAATAGCAAGATTACAGTTCATGTACTGTTTTGTAATTTTTTAAACTTTTTCTATTATTCATTGTTTCTAATGCGTTATGAGGTGTAGATTACTAAAACAGCCATCAAAATGTGCCCTGAGCTCTGTAAATCACAAAAACATGACATTTAATATTTCACCGTTTCACTGAAAATAGCAAGATTGTAGTTCATGTACTTTTTTTGTAAATTTTCAAACTTTTTCCATTAGTAATCATTGTTTCTAATGCGTTAGGAGGCGTAGATTACGAAAACAGCCATCAAAAAGTGCGCTGAGCTCTATAAAACACAAAAACATGACATTTAATATTTCATTGTTTCAGTGATAATAGAAAGATTACAGTTCATGTACTGTTTTGTAAATTTTTAAACTTTTTCTATTATTCATTGTTTCTAATGCGTTATGAGGCGTAGATTACGAAAACAGCCATCAAAATGTGCCCTGAGCTCTGTAAATCACAAAAACATGTTATTTAATATTACACCGTTTCACTGAAAATAGCAAGAATGTAGTTCATGTACTTTTTTTGTAAATTTCCAAACTTTTTCTATTAGTAATCATTGTTTTTAATGCCTTATGCGTAGATTACGAAAACAGCTTTGAAAAAGTACCTTGAGCTTGGTAAAACACAAAAACATGACATTTAATATTTCACCGTTTCACTGAAAATAGCAAGATTGTAGTTTATGTACTTTTTTGTAAATTTTTAAACTTTTTCTATTAGTAATCATTGTTTCTAATGCGTTATGCGGCGTAGATTACGAAAACAGCCATCAAAAAGTGCTCTGAGCTCTGTAAAACACAAAGACATGACATTTAATATTTCACCGTTTCAGTTAAAATAGCAAGACTGTAATTTATGTACTTTTTTTGTAAATTTTCAAACTTTTTCTATTAGTAATCATTGTTTCTAATGCGTTATGAGGCGTTGATTACGAGAACAGTCATCAAAAAGTGCCCTGAGCTCTGTACAACACAAAAACATGACATTTAATATTTCACCGTTTCAGTGAAAATAGCAAGATTGTAGTTCATGTACTGTTTTGTAAATTTTTAAACTTTTTCTATTAATCATTGTTTCTAATGCGTTATGAGGTGTAGATTACGAAAACAGCCATCAAAAAGTGCCCTGAGCTCTGTAAAACTAAAAAACATGACATTTAATATTTCACCGTTTCACTGAAAATAGCTATAGTTCATGTACTTTTTTTGTAAATTTTTAAACTTTTTCCATTAATCATTGTTTCTAATGCGTTATGAGGCGTAGATTACGAAAACAGTCATCAAAAAGTGCCCTGAGCTCTGTAAAACTAAAAAACATGACATTTAATATTTCACCGTTTCACTGAAAATAGCTATAGTTCATGTACTTTTTTTGTAAATTTTTAAACTTTTTCCATTAATCATTGTTTCTAATGCGTTATGAGGCGTAGATTACGAAAACAGCCATCAAAAAGTGCCCTGAGCTCTGTAAAACTAAAAAACATGACATTTAATATTTCACCGTTTCACTGAAAATAGCTATATTTCATGTACTTTTTTTGTAAATTTTTAAACTTTTTCCATTAATCATTGTTTCTAATGCGTTATGAGGCGTAGATTACGAAAACAGCCATCAAAGTACCCTGAGCTCTGTAAAATACAAAAACATGACATTCAATATTTCACTGTTTAACTGAAAATAGCAAGACTATAGTTTATGTACTTCTTTTGTAATTTTCAATTTTTTTTTATTACATTTACAGATTGATCGGTTGACATGAGTGTACAGAAAGCTTTTCGTACCATCACTATACCAGCGACAGCACTGGATATCCCAAATCTAAAAAAAACCTGATAAAATGTACTTGTACGATTTTTATTTTTTTAAATTTATATAACTGAAACATGTTTTTTGTGATGATAAATTTTTTATGAAGAGACAAATAAATACACTGTTGTAATTTTCAAAATATATTTACTTTTCTTTATAAAATGAGAGAAAAACATTCCTAAATAACAATAAGAATATTATATAATAAATTTCACATTTGTACAAAATAAATAATATAATTAGAAAATTAAAAATAACAAAATTACACATAAATATGGTAAATTTTATTTTATTAGGCCTAGAAAAGTTTCATTAAAAAAATTTCATTAAAAATTTAGCCTGTTTAAAAGAAAATAATGACAAAAAAACTGGAAAATTTTAACAATTTTATTTGAGGAGGCATTTTAATTAATAGTAATTACTGGAAAAATTGAAAAATATTTTTTAAGTGGCTTGTAAACCAAATTTTTTTTATCGTAACTTTTTAATAAAAATTACAAGGGCTGTGAAAATTTGACAACTAAATATTTAGAACGTTTTGTTAACTTACAATTTTTTGCGTCTAACTTGTTCTGCTACTGTCCACAGAACAAAGCGTTAACTGAGTAAAACATCTTTTTGACTTTCTCTTGCCTATATGAATATACAGGGATTGTGAAAAGAGGTACATCTTAAAATCGAGGAATTTTGAAATGAAAAAAAAGAGCCTTTGAAATAAAAAACAGCTTACTGACTACAAACATTGATTCACAGATTAGGAAAAATTTCTTAAAACATTATGTTTGGAGTGCAGTATTACACGGGAGTGAAACGTGGATGATAGGGGCTGTAGAAAAGAAGAGGATAGAAGCTTTTGAAATGTGGTGTTATAGGAAAATGTTAAAGATTAGGTGGGTGGACAAAATAAGTAATTTAGAGGTTCTTAGGTGTTTCAGGTATATTGGGTTATCAATAATGGAGGGTAATATTGAGGGAGTAAATTGTAGGGGGGAGGCAAAAGATTAGAATATATAAAGCAAATTACAAAAGATGTAGGGTGTTACAGGTATGTAGATATGAAACGACTTGCGCAAGACAGAACAGCTTGGAGAACTGCATCAAACCAGTCGAGAGACTGATGACAAAAAATATATAATATATACATATTATATCTTTTTCTTCTTGCTTTTACGGTATCGGTGGACCACTTTAATCAAAATTTAAAATACTTCTTGGTTTGGTTACAGGATTCTTATGTTTTCCCATTAATTCTTCTTTAAATTTTGGGATCTGATCTGTCTGAAAATATTTTTTATATTATAAAATTAACGCATTTTTTGCCACAGTTTCAAAAACTACAGACTCTGTATCAAAGTGTCACCGCCTGCCCTTCTAATTATTCATTTACTGTGTTGCTGGCCTTCAATAGTTCTCCCGCCCTTTGATGGCATACCGACAAACCTTTCGGCTGCGCACCGACAGAGGCCTTTGTCATCAAGGCCAACCCAGCAGCCACTCTCTACCACAGCGCTCTCGGCGACTATAAATAAAGAGCGCTGCACTAAGCCGGGGGATTCAATTCCGATCAAGACTCCGAGGGATTCACTTCGAACCAGACAGCAGACAAGACGTCCACCACGGCACACGACTGCCGGACTCCAGCGAAGACTAATCGACGACCTTGCAAGAGAGAAGACGATGCTTCCGCTCGTTGACCGTCACCGCAAGCCGTCGACCGGACTGTCATCGCTTGCTGATGCGAGCGATGCCCACAGCGGTCCCTGAACCGAGCCTTACGCCCACTGGACCCAACGAAGCAGCCATCGATGCACTACTGCGAGGGAAGAAGATGATATCTCCGCTGGACGACGACACGCCGTGTTGCCCAGCTCCTCGACCGCCACAACGACTACGACCGACCCCTCTCCAAGACGACCACCGCTTAAACGGCCCTTTTCAGGGCCACCAAAATTATAAGGTTTGCCACTTAATGTCGCCATCCGGTGACAAAAGAATTGACTTTTTACCATAAATTCTCGATCCTGATAATTTTCTCAAGTATCGGTAGAATAAAAAATCAACACATCCCTGAAAGAAATGGTGAAAACATTTCTCACCGACTAAACCCAGTTCAGATACAATTTGGAAGGACACTCATAATGTAGGACATATTTTTTTTACTCTCTCAAGCCAAAATTACCAAACTGTATTAATACAGTTGGGTAATTTTCCTTTTTTTAATTAATCAACCTTTTTTTTTGGCTAACATATTAAATATTAATCAATATTTAATATTTTTTATATTAGAGAATTACGGCACGTTTGACAGTTTAAAAATTATAGAATCGGTATTGAAGAATCAATGTTTAAAGCAGGGCGTATACAGTGTGTTCGAGACGGACACAAGCAGGGCAAGACAGGCAGAGCAGATATTTCTCCCAGCATACACTGGAGACACAGGACAGGCGAATATTTTAAGTTCAACGTTCAGAAATTAGCTCATGTTTGGCCATTTAGCACTTTGGATAATTTTAGTGAGAGTAATAGGTTAGTATCAGATTCGTCCGATTTTGTTAAAGAAGAATAAATGTTACTTGTATTGTATTGATTTACTTAATTGCATTCATTGTATTTCAAAGCGAAGGGAGAAAATTTTATGGCAAAGTGACTTTATAAAAAAACGTAAAACGCATGGTAAGTTCAAGTTAACACAAGTTTGACGATACTAAATTCAAGAATTATACTAGGTTTACAACTGAAGAAGAGTTTTTAATGTAATCAGCACAAATTTTATTAGCTTCTCTTAGACCAACATGTTTTCTGCTCAACGTGTGCCTCGACTACAAACTGTGGCTGCTCGACACAGACAAGTTACTGTGACACACTATCATGTCTGCATCCCAATATACGGTACGCTACTGGCAACAATGGGTGGACAGTTTTCGCTCCTGCCCTGACGGTACTCAACTGAGCGCCACCTGTGCTCCTCTATTACGCCCGGCCTTACTCTTGTTCATTCTCAATACTTTCGCTTGCCTGTATGAATATATAGGAAGGAAAGTATTGTTTTCATGTCGATTTTTAGAAATCGAGTTTTCACCGGATCTATACGTTTTCAGACCCCCTGAACCCACACAAACATGTTTTTAGCGATTGGTCTGTGTGTGTGTGTGTGTGTGAACAGAATATCTCAAGAACGGAACATCGTATGAACTTGAAACTTGATACTTAAGCTACATACCACTATTGGATCCGACACGAACATTTTCATCAAAATCGGTCAACCGAAAGTAGTTTATTCGTGTAATTTTTCACTTTTTTGCGATTTTCTCAAAAACTGGTCCTACAATTTATTTAAAAATCGCCTGGTTTATTCAATTTTTTTATTCTCTACAAGATAGGGTAGGCGCCATGTTTGCTGAAATTCTTGGTGAGGCTGTTTTCACGTAAAAAGTTCGTTTTTTTAAGATTGACGCTTTAACATGGATTTCAGTGCAAAAACGTATATATAAAAAGTTGTGGAGAATTTAAAACCCTACAACTTTTATTTCAAACATTTTTTTGTATAACGCTTAATTTAGCGGTAATTAGCAATTTCCTATTTTTTTTCTAACAAAAACGTGTGAAAAATCGATTTTTTTAAAAATTTTGGCCTTGGTATGCATTTTACAACAAAAGTGTATATAATAAAGTTTATAGTAAAGTAAAAAATTTACAACTTATATTTATAGCACTTTTTTGTACAGTGCCTAGTTTAGCGTGAAAGAGTGATTTTTTTTGTATTTTTAAGCAAAACAGAGGTTGATTTTCATTTAGCGTCTTACATATATGATTAAAATTAGGTTATGTTTATTGAGGTTAGTTTTTTGTTTATTTTTAATGTTAGGTTTATTGTTAATTATTAGCATTGGCAAGAGAAAGTTGTGTGAGTGTTTCACACCAGATTTTTTTTTAAAGTAGACTATCGTGGTGTCGAGAAATGATAAATCCTTAAAAGAAATCTGGGAAATATTTTCTCACCGAATAAATTCGAGTTACTTTCGGAAACAACTGGCACGGACACTGATAATATAAATAAACTTAAGTTTACAAACGATAACAATTTGTATAATAAATTATATAGTAATAAATTCTAAACAGAAAAACACACGATAACCATTTCAGTTATACAACAACTCTTAACAAACATTATTATTCTTATACTTAGTATTAATTTAATTTCACCGATATAAAATTTCTTTAGTTGTTAACCAATTTATTATATAATATAATATTTTTTAATATAATTATTGATATCACGTAATATACTATACTATAAATAATATATATAACGGGTGATTCAAAAAGAGCGCCGGTTTTTAAACGGCTGGTAAATTTTTGTTTATCGGTTGGCAACATTGTTAGACCTCATTTCTATTTCGGAGAACATTCCGATTGACGATTCAGTTGTAGTTTCTCTTGTTCGCAGTGTAGTACTCTCGCAGTCTGTGTCTAACCATGGAGAAGTTTACTATTGCACAACGAGTGTTAATCGTCAAAACATTTTACCAGAGTGGAGAGAGTTATGCGGCTACTGTCAGGCGACTTCGCGGTACTCTAGGACGTAATGAAGCACCGAATGAATCAACAGTTCGCAGGCTCATGAAAAAGTTTTTTGAGACGGGTTCAACAGTCGACCTTAAAAGTTCTGGACGTCGTTGTTCTGGCCGAACTGAGCAGAACGTTGCGTTGGTTCGTCGTGACAGTGTGGCTGTTAGCCCAGCAAAATCAATACGTCGCCGTTCTCAACAATTGGGTTTACGATGTTCTTCTGTACGGAGAATTCTCCGGTACGATCTCCAATATCACCCGTATAAAATTCAGTTGACGCAACATTTGAAAGTGGCAGACCACCAGAAGAGACGACAGTTTGTTGACTGGGTATTGAGAAAACAACAGGATGATGACACCTTCGCAAACAAAATTGACGCCTTGTGACTTTCATCTTTGGGGTCATCTGAAGTCATTGGTGTATGCCAATAAACCCCGAAACATCAATGACTTGAAGGAGGAAATTCGACGGGTTATCGGGCAAATGGAAGTCGAAACTTGTCGTGCAGTAATATCCAATTTCGTGGACAGAGTTGATGCGTGCCAGCGCAGTAGAGGAGGACACATGCATGACATCATTTTTCATACATGAAATCGGAAGGTAAGATGAACTTGTTGATGTATTTATTTTCAGTTTTTCAATAAAATAAATCTCTTAATTTGATATATCAAAACCGGCGCTCTTTTTGAATCACCCTATATTTGATACAATCGTTGTCGGCCTGAATGTGTTATCGCATTTCTTAACATACAGCTAACCACCAAGTTGCGAGCTTCCTATAGTCTGTCTATTGTAAGAGTACTCCGTGTTAGTGAAGAGCGTTCACTGTTTCAACCAGTCACCGTGATCACGGTGACAGTGATTTTGCGTTCACCATTACTTGTGATTTAGCAATAACGTTGTATTTTCTTAGTACATTTTTCATTTGTTATCATGAAACAATAATAATGTTTTCAGTTGTTATTTCATGATAAATGAAGTTTTGATAAATTAAAAAATTGGCTACATATATAACTAAAATAAAAATTTAGCCTAAAACTGATTAACACAAGGTATCCTAAATTAGTAATAAAAATAACATTTTGTAGAAAAAAGAGAAAGTACAAGAAACAATATTTACAACTGAAAAATAAAAACGCACATTATAAATAAAATAGCTAGGTAGAACGCGGCGTGCAATAAAAATAATACTGTAATGTAATTGTGTTACCGCGATCAGAGATGTAAAGGAACTACCCTCGTTTTGTTTAGTCTAGTAGATGACAAACATAACAAGGGGAAGAGACTGAGAGAGGGAGAGAGAAAGAGAGAGACAGAAGAGTGCATAAAAATTGAAGTAAAATAATAATGGACGTGCCGGTTATCAAAGGAGAGCACTAAGCCCAGTGAACAGACCAACATTACTTACGTAGCTATCATAGGGGCCTTGAAGAAGAGTAAGCATATTCTGTCATATTGTCTATTAACTGTGAACAGTGAATGAGCGAGTGAATTTGTTCACTAGTTCCTAAGGTAAAGAATTCGTTCTCTCTTAAAAGTGATAGTGAACAGCGAATGAGTAACTGATTTTTGTAAAAGTGATTGAAGGAACTATAGAATTAGGGTCGCCGTGTCGTCCTGCCTTAAACAGTGAACAAAGACTGAGTAAGCGATCTTTGTAACAGTGACTGGGGAACGGTTACTCGCCTATCTGAATAACTGTGTTCACCGTGACTTATAAGTAACCGTGACTCGTTCCCAGTGACAGTTCTTTTCTCTCTTCTCTACTTCGCGTGAGGCAAGCGCCTATAGGTTGTAAACGAAAGTTTTACACTAGTTGGCGCGTTTCTACCTCTCCTCTCCGCCTGACAATTAGCTTGCACTACGTTCCATCATAATCATATAAAAATCTACAATCTACATCCAGCTAAAAATAAACAATCCTATAAGCGTTTTCAATAATACCGTTCAGATTACATGTAATTATTATTGTAGTTTCATGAAATTATTCCTTAATTATTTTAACCGTTACATTTAACAAAACAATTTCTTTCTACTTTTTAATGGTTGCCGCTTTTATGTTTCAAAAACTCAACACGCATGTTAACAAAACACAGCTTACAAACTTTTCAACTTCAGTCTACGAAAAAAATCGAAACGAACCGATACAATACCAAAAGGTAACTAATGAAAAAAAAAAATGGTTCAACACGGTTAAGTGCAAACAGTTGTATTATAAAATATTTTATAATATTTAGAAAATTAATATTTATATTTTTTAATATTGATTTATAAAATATTTTCTAACAGAGATGAATTGAACGTGTTTTCATGAGTAATATTAAGCTTAGAGCGAATTAGTGTTATATGGAATTGTTGTTTGTTGATAATGGTGTGGGTATTTTTAATTAATGCGCAAGCTCACTTGTATTGGTGGTTGCATACGTTGGAGTACTCTTAGTGTGTCTACACTAAGACTCTAGTATCTCCTCCACCCACTCCCCCCCCATCCTGCTTCAATCAGTCAGTTCAATGCAAGCGTGGCATACACAACGTATTTTTTTAAGAGGGAAGTCAACACATTTTTAGGCAAAAATTTAAAAAACGTTTTTATTTTTTTTTTATTTCTAATTTGTGTATGTTGCAATCTGTTCAATTTAGGACAATAAGCAAATGTATGACCCAATGAGATGAGGATGATGTGTATGACGTGTAAATGAGACTGTGTAGTCCTCTACAGACCCAGGCCAACCATTCCTGAGAGAGTATGGTTAATTAAACCCCAACCATCAAAGTATACCGGTACCCACTGTCTAGTATTCAAATCCGTATAAAAGTAACTACCTTTAATAAAAAAAAAATCAAAATTTTTTTGCGTTATTTTGTATTTTGGCGCACCGAGTTGGTCTAGAGGTAAAAGTCGCCGCCAAAATCAGCTGTTTATCAGCTGATTTTTAGAGACGAACGTTCCGTAGTTCAAATCCTAGTAAAGCTTACTTTACTAGGTAAACGATTAACTTTTATACGGATTTGAATACTAGACAGTGGTTGTGGGTGTACTTTGATGGTTGGGGTTCAATTAACCGTACTCTCTCAGGAATGGTTGGCCTGGAGAAGACTACACCTCATTTATACGTCATACATATTATCCTCATCTCATTGGGTCATGGGGTTGCTTATTGTTCTCAATTGAACAAATTGCAACGTACACAAATTAGGAATTAAAAGAAAAAAAAAATTGTATTTTGAGATGTGCTAATAATACTATCAACTTAAAGAAAAGTTAAAAAAAATCAACGAAAATTGTAAGTTATAACTAAGTTTCAAGTCATTACTAAACAACACAACAATGGACTGTACGAGCAAAACAGAGTGCAATCTATCGAAAAAAAGTTGAACTTTAAGATAAAGATATTGGCTAACAGATTGTAGCACCAGTATTAACACATCAAGCACATAAAAAAAATGTATTGATCTATTATAAAAGCCCGCTTTTCCACCCCACCCTTATATTAGGGGCTTTAATTATTTTTTTTGGCCTGGTTCAAGTGGTAGATCATTACTAGTAAATTACTCTTTCATTTAAAATACATAATGATACATTATAGCCTGTAGTTTTCATTTTTATTTTCTGGGTTGACTACCCCCTTAAACAATGTATTGTGCAATTCCAAGCTCCGTGTAGTAGGGGGGGGGTGAAGGGTACGGGTGAGGTATAATGAATGAGTGATGCATGCTGGGAGAACTATTATTGTTCTATTACTCTGATGATACAAAACATTCGTTTTCAAACTTTCCCTATTTAACATATTTGTTTGTATTTATTACATTTATTTATGTACATATTTTTATATAAATTGGTAAGTTAAGTATTATGAATCCGACCAAGTTAATAACCCGGTAGGCGTTTGTTAAATTAATGCGCCGGATGATAAGAATATGTTTTTAGTCTAGTTAGTAGTCGTTGCCACTACAAATGCCATGAGCTGTGAAACACTACTAACACTCATTCATTGTACCACTACTACAACAACGCACTCACTCCATTCCACAACTACACGGAGCTGTGACTCAAGCAATAGGTAAACAATAATATATAAAAAAATTCATAACGCGAACATTAATAATAATCAAACTACAGTTGAGCCATTTTTAGTTTGCTCCTCCTTCTGTCAACAAACCAAAGCCAGCTACTGCAAGGTGCACGCTAGAGTCTGCGACTTCATGGATGTCGTATTACTTTTAAGTTAACTATCTTTTAAATTATAAGCACTTAAAACATCAGTCATAATATCGACGGCTGAGAACCAGAGGAACATAACTACAAAAATCGGTTTTTTTGTTTTTTCACTATTCCTACATAACTTTTTATGCTGCACAACATGGTATTAACGGCATGTCTCTATCTTCTAATTTAACGGATATTTGGTAGTTACGTTTTTCTAAAAAACTTTGTTGGCTCAGAACCAGAGAAACGTATTGGTAGATACGTTCCGTGTCTCGCATTGCGCTTCAGAACCAGAGAGACGTATCTGTCACTCTTATGCTTGTCTGGTTCTGATCAAGTATTGTTTTTAAAACCAGGGAGCCGATGTTTGGGTTATAATACTTTAATAAGGCATTATATTTCCATTCATGTGTGTTTTTACAAAAACAATAAACAAACTACTACACACTAATTAGCCTGTGTTTGTCGCACACACAAAATAATTGTGTACACGAAAAGTAATCTATGACTCATTCTTTCATAATATGAGTAATTCAGTGTACATCAGCGTAGAACGTTTAAAAACGTATATTAGTTATTTTCATGCGGCTTTAAGCTTCCTTCGTGGTTTTTTGAGTGTTACTTTTCTGTAATTGAATATTCTATACAAGAAAATTCCGTTCAAGGTTTTAGATAAAAAAACGTAATTTAAATTAAGAAAAATTCACAACTAGTAGCACCAGTACAATTAAGTAATTGTTTGTACTGTAGTTTGCGCCGACGGTAACGGCATTTTAAAAAATAACTGAGGCACAAGGCATGAATATATTTAAAAAATTTTGGGGGTTAAAACACTGGCAAACAATGAAAATTATTGTCACTTCTCATAAAGGAGATTCCGACAGCACGGGTTACCAAAATTGGTGATTCAATTTGACATCTAACAAACAAGAGGTTGAGAGAATAATGTACGAGGAGCATTAAGCCCGAAAGAATTCGGCCAGAGATTTTTAAAACAAAATTAAAGAAGAAGCAATTGTTGCAAAATGCCACCTTCTAGAATTTTATTTAGAAGCAGTAAGATACTGTCCATCAGTAAATGCAAAAGCAATTGTTTATAAACGTAGAGTAGTTGTATACAATTTAACTGGTTTTACTGTTGCTTCAAAAAGAGCAACAAATTACAAGTGGCATAAACGTATAGCTGGGAGAGGTTCAGCAGAGGTAGCTTAATGCGTTTTCAAAGAACTAGAAAAAATTGCTGATGGGCTGCCGGTTTATTTTCCGATACTTGTGGCGGACAAATCAGAAACAGTAATGTCTCTGCAATACTGGATCATATTGTTCAATCTTGCAACATTAATTTAATAAAGCACTGTTGTTTTGAACCTGGAAATTCGTGCGATTCTGTTCATGCAAGCATTAAAAAATGTTCAAAGAACATCGATATTTACGAACCCACTGGTTGGTACACAGTTGTCCGAACAGCTTTAAAAAACTAGAAAACTTGAAGTTGTTGAAATCTGCCAACAAGATTTCCTAGATGTTTCTAAATTTAAGAAAAAAAAGTTAAAAAACGAGAAATGCCAGTAAAAATCAGGTCCAGTGGTTAGCATTGGTAAAATTTAAATACCTTAAAAGTGACTGTTAATATTTACTTTCCGTATATTCAAGGAGCTAACAAATTCGAATAATTTGCTACTCGCAGAAGGATATCGCAATCAAAATTAGATGAATGTTTTGAATTCAAACCCTTGTACAGTGAACCATTGAAAATTGTTGGAGAAAAAATTAAAGACTTGTTAGATCTCTGCGATTCTCGGATAATAAAAAACCACTACATTAACTTTTATAATGTGTTAGAAAATGGCAATGTAATTCCAGAAATAAAGAAGGCGACACAAAAACAAAAATAGGAAAATTGAAGAAATCGGTAATATAATTCTTGCAAAAATACCAAGAAAAGCAAAGAAACCAAATATTTAAAGTAAACAAATTTTTACCCTCATTTTTTCGAAAACTGACAGTAAATAATTTTGTTTCAATTTCAGATTGTTCATAAAAAATTTTAATTTGGAAATATTTTCTTGTGTCTAATGTATAAATTTTTGTATTGAAAATATGTTAATTGTAAGGCTTTTTTGTTTAAACTGTTTTAATTTGTAATTACTTTATGTGTTTCATTGTAAAAAGTGGTCATTCTATTGACCGAGAAGTCGGTGGCCTCTAAAAAAGTCAAAATTTTAAGTTTTCATAATGTAAATATTTTTAAGTTTATTATTTTCAAAATTTCTAAAGTTTTCATATCCTAATTTTTAAATTTTCATATTTTTAATAATTTGAGAAATTTCTTGATTTTTAAATTGTTTATTTAAAAGTAAACCTATTCTTAGTTATTTTGTAAACAATTATATCAAGCAAAAATTTATACATAAATTTTTTTTGGGTTAATTCCGTCAGTAGCTAAATAGAAATAAAACGGGGTTTTAATGAATAATAGCATATGATTAACATGTGTGTTGAAACGTATGAATACAATTCTCACTCTAAATTACTTTGTAGTTGAGAACCAGAGAAACGTATCTGCACAATCACTAAAAAAAAATCGCAATATCAAGGGTATTTTTAAAAATTAATTTTTACATTAATTAAGAAGCATTAGTAAAGAGTTTAAATAACGTTCTATTGATAAAGGTTTTTGAAAAAATATAACGGTTTTCCCAAAAAATGATGAAATCCACCTTTGTGCACTTTCTTTTTGCTCTCCTGTAAAATCAGTAAAATGCAGATACGTTCCTCTGGTTCTCAGCCGACGATATTATGATGTACGCATAAAAATTTCATTTATAGAAATACTTTTAAAAGTATTTTGTTGTTAATTTTTTAATCAGCGTGTACTCATTTTGATATAATGCGCATGCTCAGTGACGTCATTATTTGTTTACATTAGGAGCAAACTAACAGAGGCTGGACTGTAGAAAAACTGAAACATTTTGTGTTCCCATTACATGGTGATTTAAATAAATAATTATTTGTAAAACATACAGAAAAATACAACAATAATAGAATCGGTGAGTGGAAAAAGGGTAATATTCCCAAAAAATGCAAAATTGACCGAAGATAGCAGTTTTGTTAAGTTTACTTCAGCGCACGTATTGGTTGATAAAAGGGAAATATTCCTTCTATCTAAAAGCAGCTAAGCTACATTAAAAATTTAATAGAGTAGAAAAAGGATAATATTCCACGAATATTACCCTTCTTCCATTCAATAGTGAACAGCAGTCTTATTATTTTAAAAATGTAACTGTAAATTTTTTTGAAATAAAAATAAAATTTTGTAGCATATTTGGCATATTGTATTGTTTTTTCAACTTAATTTTTGCTATTCACTTGTACCAAATCTAGAAAAATGTGAATAGTCAACATATTAATAATCAAAACTCAATCCCACGATTATTGTAAAATAAATTCTAAAGTCACCATTAAAAAGCGTTAATATAGTACTATATATGACCAATTGAACATTATACCATTAAACCAAAAACAAAGTCGCAAAACAGTTTTTTTTTAATTTCTCGAAAATAAGGATTTTGGAATATTACCCCTTTTACACACTCACCGATTCAAATAATAAAAATAATAATAATGTTAGGCTAATTTGAGGTCACAATGTATCGCATTATTTGTCTTGTAATATAATTATTACATTAGTATTGATTAATTTATAAATAAATTACTCTACACAACACAATCAAATACCTCAAAAATAACTTCACTATTTTGTTCCATGACTCAATTTCATATAATAAATTTCACTAACATTTTACTTTTTCTTGCCTATATAAATATATAGGGAAGAAAGTATTATTTCATGTCAATTTTAACAAATCTCTTAATCCAAACGCCATCTGAGTATTTTATCGATATTTTGATTTGCATGAGAAAGGTAACATGTTTTATAAACTTTTCTTTTAAAACATTTTGTAAAATGTTTACACTGTGTAACATGTTTTATAACTTATTTTAAAACAATATGTTTTCTGTAAACGAATGAGCGAGTTATTTTCCACTCTGCAAAAGACACTTTCACTTTATTCACCACAGGGTCCAACTGTATAACGAAATTCATTACTTATAGAGGAGATAACTGTGATTAGTATCACAGTACACCTCTACCTCTTCTCTTGTTAAATGATTCAGTCATTTAATTGGGTGACCATGTGATAAGAAACATAACTATTTATTTTAGCCCTGCAACTAACAGATTGAGTGTACATAAATTGACACTTCAACTGTCTGTTACGGGCATTCACTGTAACTGGCATTAAAAAAAGGAGTTTTATGTTTGTTTATTAAAACATCTCTTGAAGTTTTCTTAATGTCTCATAAAAATTTCAAATTTTTTGGATAAAAGATGGATTAAAAAAACCAAGTCTATTGGCGCAATCTCGGAATTAGTGTTGGAAAAGTTAATATTGTAAAATGTATCATTTCAGTCGCACAATGGGTTAAAGAACAGATATAGAATTCACTAATGGTTTTTGCCATTGGTCAAAACCAAAAGGCAAGCCTTTTTCTTTCTTATTGCCATCAGCCATGAGACACGTCTTCTCACAAAAGGGATTTTTGTACAATCCATTTAGTGTGAAGAAGTGAAGAACGTAAGAATTCAAAATAGTGTAATTAATTTTAAGTTACCCGATCTATTAATTGTATTAATTAATTAAATTGATTAAGAGTTCACAAAATTGAGTCACAAGTGAGCAACTTCATCATCATCGTCGTACAGAATTCACTAATGGTTTTTGCCGAAGGTCAAAAACCAAAAGGCAAGCCTTTTTCTTTAGAGAAATTGCCATCAGCCATGAAACACGTCTTCTCACAAAAGGGATTTTTGTACAATCCATTTAGTGTGAAGAAGTGAAGAACGTAAGAATTCAAAATAGTGTAATTAATTTTAAGTTACCCGATCTATTAATTGTATTAATTAATTAATTAAATTGATTAAGAGTTCACGAAATTGAGTCACAAGTGAGCAACTTCATCATCATCATCGTCATAATCGTCATCGTATAAACTGTCGGATACGACCGCGATGTGGTGACGTGTCGTCGGTTGGCGAGATGGTGATGAAGTTTGAAGCTGGTGCTAGAAACAGTAGGTTGTCGAGCCGGGCGGGCAAATTATGGCGCTGGCAGTAGTACCACCGGTACAGTGTGTGTGTTGTTGGTGTGGCGATGATGACGGTTCTAGAGGGGGGCAATTACCCCCTCCTTCGGGTCAGCCGTAGTAATATTGGCTGTTTCCGCTTCTACTTAGACTTCTTGGCGCGTTACTTTCACCTCCTCCGTATCGGACCACCTGAAACAATTTAACAAATTAAATCTTCACACAAACTACAATAATAATCTATATTACGAGGGTTATCCAGAAAATAACCTCCGTTTTGAAATATAAAAAGTAAACGAGTGAAGATACAAAAACTTTATTATATACATATTAAAACTACAGTTTTTCTCTATTTTTCGACATAGTCGCCAAACAGATTCAAGCACTTGTCGTACCTTGGAACAGTCTTTGTAATACCCTCTGCATAAAAATCTGCCGCCTGTGAATGTAGCCAACCATTCACAGCGTTTTGAAGCTCTTTGTCATTGGCGAACCACTGAGATGCAAGCCACCGCTTCATGTTTGGGAACCGGTGAAAGTCACTAAGAGCCAAGTCCGGGCTATATGGGGGATGATCGAAAACGTCCCATTTAAACTTGGCCAAAAGTTCATTTGTTCTCCAAGCTGTATGAGGGCGAGCGTTGTCATGCAAATGAACAAATGAACTTTTGGCCAAGTTTAAATGGGATGGTTTCGATCATCCCCCATACAGCCCGAACTTGGCTCTTAGTGACTTTCACCTGTTCCTGAACATGAAACGGTGGCTTGCATCTCAGTGGTTCGCCAATGACAAAGAGCTTCAAAATGCCGTGAATGGTTGGCTACATTCACAGGCGGCAAGATTTTTATGCAGAGGGTATTTCAAAGACTGTTCCAAGGTACGACCAGTGCTTGAATCTGTTTGGCGACTATGCCGAAAAATAGAGAAAAACTGTAGTTTTAATATGTATATAATAAAGTTTTTGTATCTTCACTCGTTTACTTTTTATTTCAAAACAGAGGTTATTTTCTGGATAACCCTCGTATGTAGTATATGACAATCAACTGATTAAGTTGGCAAGACTGTTTTAAATATAAAAATCGACTATTCCTTATCTACCATGGTAGGAGCAGCAAGTTTTAAATTTTAAAGTAAAATAAATTTGAATTTACTGAAGATGTGTACAAGATACACGAAAGCGCTATAAACATCTGTAAGTGTTTTATGTCACGGTATTCTGGTGGTTAGAAATGTATATTTCAATACATATATATATACATAGTACATAATATCATATAGTACAATATGTACTATCATAAACTCAGTTTAGAGACTAAATAAATGAAGAATAAAAAGAGAATAAGCAAAGTGTGGTGATTACCTCACTAGGAGAATGTGAATGCGATAACGACCGGTGAACGGCAGGTATCTGTGACGGAAGAACCATTGTCACATTTGGCGGTGGAGAGTTGACCGAAGTTAAGCCGATGTCCGCATCAATTTCGCTGATGTCATCGGCAAACCCGTTTGGCAACGTAGTAGTGGCAGCGCTGGCATGATATTTGGCACGTTGAATGGTCGTGTGTCGTTGCCAAAGCAGCCTGCCTATCACTAGCGTCAGAATCGATAACAGCCCTACACTGACGCTCAGTATTAAATACAAAATCAATTTCTCTTGATTCTCTGCAAACAAATCACCAAACATCAATTAGGTACATTAATTGGATACAGTTACTATCACTCATCCTAGATCCTCTTTTCTTAACATTTATCTGAGTGCACTTTTTTACAAAAAAATCTGGTGTGAAACACTCACACAACTTTCTCTTGCCAACGCAAATAATTAACAATATGACCTAACATTAGTAATAAAACATTAGAAATAAACAAAAAACTAACCTCAATAAACATAACCTAATTTTAATCATGAGTGAAAGATACAAAATGAAAATCGACCTCAGTTTGGCTTAAAAATACGGAAAATCACTCTTTCATGCAAAATTAGGCTCTGTAGAGAAAAATGTTTAAAATAAAAGTTGTAGATCTTTCAATTTCCTATAAATTTGACTGTATACACTTTTGTCGTTAAATGCATACTAAGCCCGAAATCTTTAAAAAAAATCGATTTTTCACATGTTTTCGTGAGAAAAAAACAGAAAATCGCTAATTACCGCTAAACTAAGCGTTATACAAAAAATATTTGAAATAAAAGTTGTAGGATTTTAAATTTCACTCTAAGGGAGTGACTATACCACTGTTAACATATGGGTACCATTAGAGAGGAATGAATCTCTTATCTGGGCTGGTGAAATGAGATATTTGTGGGGAGTGAAAGATTGAACCTGGTTAGATAGAGTATGTAACAAAGCTATACGCGCCACATTAAATGTTCACTCACTCTGTAAAACGTAAACAATATATAACAGAAACTGTTCCAACCATTTACTTCGCATGCTAGCACACACACTTCCTCTGCGAGCATGGAAATATAAGAATGGAAAAAGACGACCTAAATAAAGATGGATGCTGAAGCCATTGACCCTAAAACCCTTAACAGACGATGATGATGATTTCTTTTAATACACAAAACAGTTGTGTATTAGGATTACAAGGAAATGGTGGAAACAGTGTCAGTTGTCACAACCATAGGTAACGTGTAATTATTAACTAACAGTGCATGGTAGTGAAATATAATGTTGTCACTAGATGGTGACATTAAGTGGCCCTGAAGGGCCGTTTAAGCGTTGGTCGTAGTTGTCGTGGCGGTCGAGGAGCTGGGCGACACAGCATGTCGTCGTCCAGCGGAGACATTATCTACTTCCCTTGCAGTAGTGCATCGATGACGGCTTCGTCGGGTCCGGTGGGCGTAAGGCTCAGTCGAGGGACTGCTGTGGGCATCCCTTGCGTCAGCAGGCGATGACGGCCCGGTCGATGGCTTATGGTGACGGGTCGGCGAGCGGAAGCATCATCTTCTCTCTTGCGGGGTCGTAGATTAGTTCTCGCTGGAGTCCGGCAGCCTAGTGCTGTGGTGGTCATCTTGTCGTTGTCTGGATCGGAAGCGGCAAGCCGGCGTGGTGGAAGCAGAGCCCGAAGAGTGACGGCTCGGCTACCAGGTTCAGGTGTAGCCTTCCCTCAGCGGCAGTTAGGTCCCCACTGAGCATGACAGTGGTGGCCCGCAGAGCCCCGCAGTGTCAAGTCGGCGTAGGCCGTCTGCCGATAGCGCAGCTCTCTCCGGGCTGGTGAAGGCTGACCGGTGCGGGAATGTAGCGTCCGCCACCGGTAGCATAGACCAGGGATGGTGCATCCGATCTCGGCTGGGCTCTGTGTCTGGATCACAATTGAATCTTGGCTCAGTGCAGCGCTCTTTATATAGTTGGTGAGAGCGTTGTGGTAGAGGCCGGCTACTGGCTTGGCCTTGATGACAAACGCCTCTGTCGGTGTGGAGCCGAAAGGTTTGTCGCTATGCCGTCAAACCCCGGGAGTACTACTGAAGGCCGGCAACACAGTAAATGATTAATTAGAAAGGGTGGCGGTGACAGTGTCTGACTGTTGATGTTGGCAGCACTGTCAGATTTCTCTCCCTTCCTCACAGCCCATCCATATGCAAAAAGCATTCTTGTGACTCACTATATACAATATCTGCTGGGCCAAGAGATGTAGACAAGATGGGCAAAGAAGTCGGAAGACCTAATCCATGACAGGAAGAAGAAGAAGAAGAAGAAGAAGAATAAAGACAAAATTAAACGTGCAGGGCAAGTGGAACGCTGGCAAAAGAAGTAGGACATCCTGGCTGAAGAACCTGAGGGACTGGTTTGGTTAGTGCAATACAGAACTGTTCCGTGTAGGAGAGAATAAGGTCCACATAATGATAATGATTTCCGACCTCCGATAGAAGAAGAAGGAGGAGGAGGAGAAGAAGAAGAAGAAGGAGGAGGAGGAGGAGGAAGAGGAGAAGAAGGAGGAGCAGGAGCAGGAGGAGAAGAAGCTAGGATCGCAACTACTCCATGGTGGGCGAGCCCAAGCTAGGTTGTTAATCGATCACCTTACTAATTTTTTACCCAAAAAGTTAAAATTTTACTTTCAACGCAACTTTGTTAAATGTATTATTACTTTAAACACTGTTAAAGTTTTTTTAAATTTTATACATCTTAAAATTTGACGAAAAGTTGAATCACTATTATTCACAAGGGAAACACGCAACTCCATTTACATCAACCGTACAATATAAACTTACAGAAACATTTCTAAACTAAAAATTAAACGTTTAAAACGAATCACAGATAAAAAGTTTATAATCAAGTCTGCAAAAAATCTGACTGTTTTGCAATTTCCGCTAATGAATTTCTGTAAAGTTGGAGAATGATGATATATGAAAATGACTGATGATAAAACGCCAGACCTGACCAGGAATCGAACCCAGGACCTCAGCGTAGAAGCCAGTTGCTCTAACCACTACACCAACGGGTCGGCCAATTCATTCAGCAGGACAAAGTAAATATAATGTTTCCAAAAACATAAATATTTTGATAATATTTTCTGTACATACCATATGAAAAACGTTGATTCGTTCGCTTAAAACAATTTACTAAAGAAAAGTAAATCTATGAATACAGGTGAAGGTTTCGTTGATGCGATGCAAAATGTAAATAAATAAAAACATGCAAAATATATTTATCCAACAGAAAAATAATAATGGTTCATTCAAAAATAAATCCTTACAATGCATCCTCCAGCTTTCTTTTTTTTTTTTTTTTTAATTCCTAATTTGTGTACGTTGCAATTTGTTGAATTGAGAACAATAAGCAACCCGATGACCCAATGAGACGAGGATGATGTGTATGACATGTAAATGAGACTGTGTACTCTTCTACAGACTGAGAGAGCATGGTTAATTGAACCCCAACCATCAAACTACACCGGTAACCACTGTCTACCATTCAAATCCGTATAAAAGTAACTACCTTTACTAGGATTTGAACCAGGAACCTTCGTCTCCAAAAATCATCTGTTAAACAGCTGATTTTGGTGACGATTTTACCTCTAGATTAACCCGGTGGGCTCCTCCAGCTTGAAATCAATTCTGTTTCATACAATAAATTTCACTAACATTTTTAAGCTGCCTTTGTTTCTATTATCTGCTGTCACTTACACTTGATTCGGTGGATCCACCATATAATCACAGTACACAATACCATTTGAAATTAAAATAATTTTTTATTTGAAATCTTTATAAGACATTACATCTTAAGGGGGTAGTCAACTCAAGATGATTTTTTTTTATTTCGATGATTTTTTGCATTTATTTGAAGTTTATAATTTTCTGAATCACAATATTTGTTTACTTTTTTTTTTTAATTTATTTATTTAATGTCGCATAAACTGCAACGGTCATTAGTGACGACGTTGGGGTGTAACTATTGTACAATGAAGGATGAAATGATTTTTTGTAACGTATCAAAATATGCCGTGCCTGAGTGGGATTCGAACCAAGGACCGCATGATGAGAGGCGAGCGCGTTACCAACTGCGCCAATGCGGCCAGCGCATTTGTTTACTTTGTAAGTTTTTTTTTTTTAGCTTTTATTTGTTATCGGGAACTGTACTTTTTTAACAACTACCCAATTTGATCGTTGCTTGTTGCTGTACTTTTTTATTTTTGACGCGAAATAGACATGAGTTTGAACAGGGACCCCCAGTAGAGTTTGTTCATGGATGGCTGTCAACTGGTCACCATACAAAGTCGCTTGCCCAACTGGTGTTACTAAACAAATAATAGCGACTTTCTACCAGCTGACTGACTGGGCTGGCCCGGAGGCCTACTTTGTGCGTTGACAAAAAGTTATAAAAACATCTGTTTAAAATAAAGCTCACTAGCAAGGCAAGTGAAATTATTCCTTCAACTTTAAGTTTTCTTGAAATGTGGTTTTTGCATGATTGTACATATGCTTGGGAATTAAATATTTTGGTTTGTATTGGGGATATTTTGATGATTGTTTTTTTTCAAATGTTCATAATATTTTGCTCTATTATCTGTGAAATGATTATTACAAAAACCTTAATAGGGATTTAGTTAAAAAATAATTTGTGAATACGTAAAATAAATGTTTTTGAAAATATAGTTTTTCTTCAATAAATTTATTGTGAGAAAAAAATACATACAAGCACATACAATAGATAATAGACAGCAAATTTTTGTATTTTGTAGCATAAGTCATGTTGATATCTTCCTTAGTTCCTGGGATATTTGATTCCCCGTAAAAGCCCGCTTTTCCAACCTCACCCTTATATTAAGGGCTGTAATTAATTTTTTGGCTTGGTTCAAATGGTAGATGATCATTACTATTAAATTACTCTTTCATTTAAAATAAATAAAGATAAATTTTAGCCACAAGTTTTCATTTTCATTTTCTGGGTTGACTACCCCGTTAAGTCATCTATTTAAAATGAGTGAAGATGTAATCTCTCTAAACATTCTAAATAAAAATTTTAGTTTCAAATCAAATGGTAGCCTATTGTGTACTCTGATTGTGGTGGATTCACTGAATCAAGTGTAAGTGACAGCAGATAATACAACCAAAGGCAGCTAAAAACAAAGTTAGTGATTGTATAAATTTATTACGAGGCGTGTTCAGAAAGTAAATACCGTTTTTAAAAAAACCATATAAAACAATTTTTTTTCAACACATTTTTATTTCTACATGAAAGCCCAAACCTTAAACTATTTTTCGACATAGTTTCCACCGATGTTCAAACACTTGTCGTAGCGGGTGATCAATTTATCTATACCCTCTTCGTAGAAGGTTCCCGCCTACGAATGTAGCCACGACTCCACAGCAGTTTTCGCTTCATCGTCGGTTTTAAAGTGTTGGCTGCCTAGCTTGCGCTTCATGTGCAGGAACAAGTGGTAGTCAGATGGTGCCAAGTCCGGGCTGTAGGGCGGGTGATCGAACTGCTCCCAACGAAATTGTCGAACCAATGTTTGAGTGTCACCAGCGGTATGGGGCGGAGCATTGTCATGGAGCAACACAATTCCGTTACTGAGCATTCCTCTCCGTTTGTTTTGAATTGCCCGTCTTAGTTTTCTTAAGGTTTTGTAATACCTTGCCGCATTAATGGTTTCACCTCTTGGGAGAAAATCAATCAGCAAAACACCTTTCCGATTCCAAAAGACAATGCACATGATGACACATCCAACAACAATTTCATTGGGAGCAGTTTGATCACCCGCCCTACAGCCCGGACTTGGCACCGTCTGACTACCACTAGTTCCTGCACATGAAGCGCGAGCTAGGCGGCCAACGCTTTGAAACCGACGATGAAGTGAAAACTGCCGTGGAGTCGTGGCTACATTCGTTGGCGGGAACCTTCTATTAAGAGGGTATAAATAAATTGATCACCCGCTACGACAAGTGTTTGAACATCGGTGGAAACTATGTCGAAAAATAGTTTAAGGTTTGGGCTTTCATGTAGAAATAAAATTGTGTTGAAAAAAAATTGTTTTACTTGTTTTTTTTTTTAAAAACGGTACTTAGGTACTTTCTGAACACACCTCGTATTATATGAAATAGAGTAATGGTTCAGTCACAATAATATTTTAAGGGAGGGGGTCCCCAACAGATATTTTCTAACGTTAACATTTCATCTGATTTCTCAGCAACCAAAGCATATATTGGCTTCACATTTTTACCTCGTATTTCGTGCCATCTAATACAATTTCAAATGTAAAAATTTTGTAAAAAATCTGATGTGAAACACTCACACAACTTTCTCTTGCCAATGCAAATAATTAACAATATAAGCTAACATTAGTAATAAACAAACAAACTACCCTCGATAAACATAACCTAATTTTACTCATGAGTGGAAGACGCAAAATGAAAATCGACCTCAGTTTGTCTTAAAAATACGGAAAATCACTCTTTCACTCTAAACTAGGCTCTGTAGAGAAAAATGCTCTAAATAAAAGTTGTAGATCTTTTAATTTGGTATAGATTTTATTATATACTTTTCTGTCGTAAAACGCATACTAAGGCCGAAATCTTAAAAAATATCGATTTTTCACACATTTTCGTGAGAAAACACAGAAAATCGCTAATTACCACTTAACTAAGCGTTATAAAAAAAATGTTTGAAATAAAAGTTGTAGCATTTGAAATTCGCTACATTTATTATTATATCATGGGCCTATTAAAGCCGTAATCTTAAACAACAGTTTTTTTCACGTGAAAACAGCCTCACCAAGAATTTCAGTAAACATGGCACCTACCCTATCTTGTAGAGTACAAACAATTTAGTAAATGAGGCGATTTTTTAAAAAAATTGTAGGACCAGTTTTTTGAGAAAGTCGCAAAAAGTGAAAAATTACACGAATAAACTACTACTTCCGGTTGACCGATTTTGATGGAAATGTTCGAGTTGGGTCAGGTAGTGGTATGTAACTTAAGTTTCAAGTTCGTACAATGTTCCGTTCTTGAGATATTCTGTTCACACACACACACATACAGACCAATCGCTAGAAACATGTTTTGTTGGGTTGACGGGGTCTGTTTAGGTGTATATTCGGGTGAAGAGTGTATTTGTTGTGATCGACATGAAAACAATACTTCCCTTCCTATATATTCATTACATATAGGCAAGAGAAAGTAAAAATGACTTATAAATAATAATTGCAGAGCGATTTGCGCGCAAAATTAACCTCAAATTCGAATTTATAACACATAAATGTATAAACACACATTAAAATTGTTAAAATCGGTGAGGAGCCCTATAAATAAATCATAATCTGACCAAAACCCTGCTCGCCGCCTCTCATCATGCGGTCTTGGGTTCGTATCCCATTCAGGCACGGCATATTTTCATACGTTACAAAAATCATTTCATCCTTCACCGTCTGCATTAGCAGTAATTGCACAACAGTCGGACGTTAAACACAAAAGAAAAAAAAAGAAAAAGAAAAACCAAAAACCTTAGCATTATGTGTGCTACATCCCGGTTACATAACGCACAGCTGTTCGTTTAACCAATCACAACGCGGAGATATAGTTGCGCCTCTTTGCGTAACCACCGAGAAAATCCTTTCAAAATAAATGTTTCCCACGCCCCCGAATAAGAATTTGTAAAAATTTTCAAAATCAGGGGTCTATAAACATTTATAGACCCCTAAAATATGATAATAACGAAAAAAATAATACCTTATCTTCTTGTTTACCAAACGGGAAAATAAAGTCTATTTTTAATTAAATCGTCAACTAACCTAATTTCATTTGTTTGAATTTTCAACTCTGCATATTTAAAAAAAACACACACACAAAATACTATAAAGAATTATTAAGAAGAGTCGAATAACACATTACATAAATAGCCTAAGTACGTTGCAAATAAACACAATGTAAGTAAACAACACCATGCTGAAAAATTAATTAAACTATTATTACATTTCATAACAACATTAAAAATATAAACAAACCAAGAAAAAACGCAATGAATATAGAACAACAATACTTGCATACATAATGAGATAATAAAATAAAATACTTACGTGTTAAATAATTATATGTATTAATCCACTCAGAAATGAAACCGATCACTCTAGGTTTAGTCGTGTAAATAGTAAGCGTACAATTAATCTGCCGTGTGATGTCATCGTCATCATTATCGATATTTTCGTCGTTAATCGATTGTGATTTGATAATCGATTGTGAAGACGGTACATCGACATCATAAGTTGATAATGATAACTTGATTTCATCATGATTATTTTGAAGATCTAAAGTGTGTTGATTTAATGTTGATTCCATTTCGTTGTTGATGATTCGCATATCTTTTGCAACTCGATGATTAACACCTGAATGACGAGTGAAATTAATCGATTGGTTGTAAGTAGTTCTTTGGTTGTAGATTTGGTTGGGTTGTTGAGAAGTACCGCTGATGGCGGTCTCTGGTTCAGATTTGGTAGTAGCGGTCATTCGACCTATAATATAATAATAAATAGCCAATGACTATTATTAGTTTTAATCGATTGTACTTAAATATTTTTAACTAAGTTTTCTTTACAATCAGTTTAAAAAACAAAAACTATAAGTAAATAGCATGAACGGGTTCACCTGACGAAGACAATAACCCAATGGTATTTCTTCGGAAACAAAAAAAAAATTGGGTAAAGTAAACTGGACGAGGCCATTTACCTGAGGGACCGGAGGTTTAAGGAAATCGGTGTTTTATTAGTGTGGAAAGGGTCGCCTATTGTGTTTTATTACTGGTGAAAGGGTCGCCTGTTGTTATGATGCAGTGGACTCTTCTAGTTGCCTAAAGCCACTTTTACAGTTAACCTATTTTAAACCTATGCCATGCACATATAATGTACTTCTTTAATGTACATAAATTTCTGTGTTGTTGTTTAGGTCATCAATCAGCCTGGTTGGCTGGTTTGAACGTGTAGAGGTTTAACTAAGTAAAACAAGGAGTGAGTTGGTTTACCATTGCCTTCCTCACTGAGTGGAAAAGTACGCTTATCAGCATGCCAGGCCCTCTGAAAAGCACATATTTTCCACTCTGCAAATGACACCTTCACTTCATTCACCACAGGGTCCAACTGTATAATGAAATTCATTACTTTCAGAGGAGATAACTCTGATTAGTGTCACAGTACACCTCTACCTCTTCTCTTCTTAAATGATTCAGTCATTTAATTGGCTGACCATGTGTTAAGAAACAGAACTATTTATTTTAGCCCTGCAACGAACAGATTGAGTGTAAAAAATTGGACACTCCAACTGTCTGTAATGGGCAGACATAAATTTTATATAACATAATTATAATGTATTTTAAATTAACAAATAAAACTTAAAAAGTAAAAATATAAATAGTGCAGTAATGCAACAAGAGAGAAGATTTTATTTTTTGAGTTCTTCGTTTTCACTATTCATGCAGCCGATAATATGGAAAATTATTAGTTTTCTTCACAATAACCTCCTCTTTTACCAAAAATGGCCACAGATCTTTGTATGTTCATTTGCATGGCATAGGTTTAAAATGGATTAACTGTAAAAGTGCGTTTAGGCAACTAAAGTTCAGCCTCTCTAAGTTTGCTCGTAATGTAAACAAATAATGACGTCACTGAGCATGCGCATTATATCAAAATGTGTACACGCTGATTAAAAAGTAACAACAAAATACTTTCAAAAGTATTTAAATACGAAATACTTTCACAAGTATTTTTCTAAATGAAATTGTTAGGCCTACATCATATCATGACTGATGTTTTTAGTACTTTAAGTGCTTATAATTTAAAAAATAGCTAACTTAATAGGAATACGACATCCGTAAAGTGGGTGGAGTGTAGCGTGCACCCTGTAGAAGGTGGCTTTTGTTTGTTGACAGAAGGAGGAGGAGGAGCAAACTTAGAACAGCTGAACTATAGACGAGTCCATTGCATCATAACAACAGGCGACCCTTTCCACACTAATAAAACACCCATTTCCTTAAACCTCCCTCCGGTCCGTCATGTAGATGGCGTTGTCCAGTTTACTTTAGCCAAAAAGTTTAAGTATAAGTTTTTAAAATATTAACAAGATAAAAGATAAAAAATAACATTAATAGAAAAGGTAACCAAATTAATAACAATGATGTTAATAGAGATGAAGTTGATGTTGATACGGACTTCAATTATTTAAAATATTTAGGTTAGTCGGCAAATCTAATTGGAAGGTCAACCAATTTTATTCGTTTCAGTCGTGTCAATTCTTCGCTATTATCAAGTAAATTAAGCGCCAAACAATTTGGGTGATCTGCTAATTTTTATTGATATCTTGAACTTAGTTGTGTGATTTCCTCTTTCACGGTGTTAACACATAAGTGTTTATGCAATGTATCTGTCATTTGTCACATACCATGGAGCATTTGTTATTATCCGTAAGACTTTGGACTGGACGTAAGACTTTAACTTATTAACTAAGTTAATTCTCAAAGCGTTACAATTCCGTTATTTGACATCATGAAAATATCGGTGTGAATGGACCTTTACTGTTGGACCCAGCAACTGCCTGCACGTGCTCTCTACTCTTTCATTAGCAATTGCTTAATTCTTTTATTTCGGTGGTTTTCATTTTTATTATATTTTTGGTTGTTTTTTCCTTTATTCTTTTACTACAAATTCACAAATTATTTACAAGCTTTATTTTCCAAATTACAAAACATTAAAATGTATAAATAAAGAAAATAACACAATTTATTAAAAAAATACAGAAAAATTACAAATACTATTAAGATCAAAAGATTACAAAACATTAAAATTTGAAAATACTGAAAATAACACAAACTTATTTTTTTAAAAAATATAGAAAAATTACAATTCCAAACGATTCATTATGTATTGAAGAGAACACGTGCAAAGCGAACAACCAACTACAGTCCAGCCTCTGTTAGTTTGCTCCTAAAGTAAACAAATAATGACGTCACTGAGCATGCGCATTATATCAAAATGTGTACACGCCGATTAAAAAGTAACAACTAAATACTTTCAAAAGTATTTAAATACTAAATACTTTTAAAAGTATTTTTATAAATAAAATTGTTAGGCCTACATCATATACTGACTGATGTTTTTAGTACTTTAAATAGTTATAATTTAAAAAATAGTTAACTTAATAGGAATACGACATCCATAAAGTAGCAGACTCTAGCGTGCACCCTGTAGTAGGTGGCTTTTGTTTCTTGACAGCAGGAGCAAACTAACAACGGCTCAACAGTAATGTGTATTATTAAACATGCAAACAATATCTGCAATATTAATTACTAGTGAATGGGAGTCATCAGTCATAACAATAAAGATGCGTTTACACGAGGCCACTTTAAGGTTACACATGGTGTGCTGTGAAATAACGGAAAAAAGTCCCAATTTTCTACATTCTATAATATATCCACAGCTCCATGGAAACATGATAACCCAACCCTAGCACACACACGAGCACGCGCACAGCACCCCTATAACTGCCTAGCGGTGTTCCACATTCCTCAGTAGTGAGTCACCTACTAGGCACTTGACTACAATACCACCATTTTGGTTGTAATTATCTTTTTTTTTTTTTTTTTAATTCCTAATTTGTGTACGTTGCAATCTGTTCAATTCAGAACAATAAGCAACCCCATGACCCAATCAGATGAGGATGATGTGTATGACGTGTGAATGAGGTGTATCCTTGTACAGACCCAGGTCGACCATTCCTAAGAGAGTATGGTTAATTGAACCCCAACCATCAAAGTACACCGGTAACCACAGTCTAGTATTCAAATCCGAATAAAAGTAACTACCTTTACTAAGATTTAAACCAGGAACCTTAGTCTCCGAAAAAAGCTGTTGAACAGCTGATTTTGGCGACGACTTTACCTCTAGACCAACCCGATGGGTTAATTATTTTTATATGAAAATTGTTTGCCCATAATTGACAGGTGGGGTGTTAAATAATTTACACTCAATCTGTTTGTTGCAGAGCTAAAATTAATAGTTCTGTTTCTTTTCACATGGTCACCCAATTATATGACTGAATCATTTAAGAGCAGAAGAGGTAGAGGTGTACTGTGACACTAATCAGAGTTATCTCCTCTCAAAGTAATAAATTTCATTATTATACAGTTGGATTGTGTGGTGAATGAAGTGAAGGTGTCATTTGCAGAGTGGAAAATGTGTGCTTTTCAGAGAACCCGGCATGCTGATAAGCATACTTTTCCATTGAGTGAGTTGTGGCAATGGTAAACCACCTGACTCCTCGTTTTACTTAGTAAAACCTCTACAGGTTCAAACCAGCCTGCAGGCTGATCACCTAAACAACAACATGGAAATTGTATTTGAATTTTCAAAATCTGGTGTGAAACATTCACACAACTTTCTCTTGCCAATGCAAATAATTAACAATAAATCTAACATTAAAAATAAACAAAAAACTAACGTCAAAAAACATGAGTGAAAGACGCAAAATTAAAATCGAACTCAGTTTAAATACCGCTAAACTAAGCGTTATACGAAAAAATTTTTGAAATAAAAGTTGTAGGACTTTAAATTTTTTACATTTTTTATTATATAAATTTTTGTGCTAAAATGCATATTAAAGCCGTAATCTTAAAAAAAGTATTTTTTTATGTGAAAACAGCCTCACCAAGAATTTCAGCAAACATGACACCTACTTCATCTTGTAGAGAATAAAAATTTGAGTAAACCAGTTGATTTTTAAAAAAATCGTAGGACCAGTTTTTAAGAAAATTGCAGAAAAGTGAAAAATTATACGAATAAACTACTACTTCCGGTTGACCGATTTTGATGAAAATGTTTGTGTCGTGTCCGGAAGTGGTATGTAACTTAAGTTTCAAGTTCGTACGATGTTCTGTTCTTGAGATATTTTGTATACACACACACACACACACACACAACAATCGTTAAAAACATGTTTTTTGGGTTGAGGGGATCTGAAAACGTGTAGATTCGGTGAAAACTCGATTTCAAAAAATCGACATGAAAACAATACTTTCCTTCCTATATATTTTTATATAGGCAAGAGAAAGTAAAAAAACAAAACATTAATACAGAAAATACTTGGTAGTTTTAATACATAGTGACTATCCACACAAATACCAACTGTGCCAACAAAGTGACTCAAGAAACTGTCCATTTTTAAATGTTAAAAAATTCCTACAACCTAGCTAAAAGTTATGTGATGCCCATGAGTGAGTCGTACAAAAGAGGTAGCTCTTTTAACTGAGCAGTCAGCTACTACCACCTCTTTTATTTTGAACGACCACCACACCGAGCGTTTCTCCCTCCCCACCACGACTTAACCACTTTTATCTAGTCGCATCATAGCAACGGCTACCTAAACGCTTGCTGCACAGAAATTATACATATCGTATGAAACTCTGCCTCTGTTTGTGAGGGGGTCATTATTCTTTCATACTGTTGTTGTTTAGGTCATCAGCCCCTTTAGGCTGGTTTGAACCAAAGAGAGGTTTCACTAAGTAAGAGGGAGGAGTCACGTGGTTTACCATTGCCACAACTCACTCAATGGAAAAGTAACGCTTATCAGCATGCCAGGCCCTCTGAAAAGCATGTATTTTCCACTCTGCAAATGACACTTTCACTTCATTCACCACAGGGTCCAACTGTATAATGAAATTCATTACTTTCAGAAGAGGAGATAACTGTGATTAGTGTCACAGTACACCTCTACCTCTTCTCTTCTTAAATGATTCACTCATTTAATTGGGTGACCATGTGACAAGAAACACAACTATTTATTTTAGCCCTGCAACTAACAGATTGGGGGTCAATAATTTGACACTCCACCTGTCTGTTATGGACATATTTTATGTTATCTTTCATACTATACTACAGCAACCCTGAGACAAGTGGTCGTAAAATACCATTGTACTGTACTGTAACTGTTTTACCATATGCGTACGAAACAAAGATAAGACACATGACAAAAATTTGTTTGTGGAAAAGGGATGCATGAACGTTCAGGTTGACGCACGCGCAAACACAACATGGTGTGTGCGAAGGAGCGAGCGAAAGTCACCCTCGGCTTGACTCACTGTCTTTTTATTCACATAGCTGAGCTCAGTGCTGAACATATAAGAATCAACTAGCTCACTGCCACAGTTCACCCCGTCTCATCGTTCGATTGTACGGTGGCACGCTCTGTGCCGTTCACTCAAGTGTGTGGAGCGGGGTGTGGGGGGGGGGGTGTGCTAGCTCACCTATTTTACTGTGTTGTCCCATGACTACTAGCTAGGAATTGAACCCAAGACTTTCTACATAATAGTCTAGCATACTGACCACTACACCACGAACGCTGCTGCTTATAAATCGTTTCAAGAAAAAAAAATTAATGAAAAATATGCACAAACACTAAAAATGCAAAAAAATCACACAAATATAATTATAACAAAAATTTCTAGCAATGCAAACAGTAAATATAAAATTCCAGCCTCTTTCAGTTTGCTCCTAATGTAAACAAATAATGACGTCACTGAGCTTGCACATTATATGAAAATGTGTACAGGCTGATTAACCCTTTATAGGGCAGTACTATGGGGGGGAAAAACATACCTACATGTCGTAAAATGTTAAATTTTGTTTTATATGGACTTGAATAATGTATTTCTAGTGCGAGAACAACAGTACGATATTTCTTTGTGTTTATGTCAAGCCCTGGTAAGTAGGCTATACTTACCAAGGAAAGTTTATTACATAATATTTAGTGGTAAGAATGCTTATTAAAACAACTTGTAGACTTATAGCTGAAAAATGAGTCGAGTAACTTATCTTAACTTTATATTAACATGAATGCTTGCTTTCCCGTAAAAAACTGGAATTTTCAAAGCACTGTGCAAAAGTAACAACAAAACAATATGGTAGCGTATGCTTGTCTGAATCCTTACCACATTCGTGTAACTCACAAAGCAAATGGCTGCTGCGCACTAATTTCAATATGTGGATAGCCTAATTACCAGAAAACATCTATAAAACCATAAAATGCCAATAGGGTTAAACTGCTTAGCTTATTCTTAAACAAAATCGACCTTATTGCCAGTGGTAGGCTAAGTATACCTACCACAGGCCTATAAACGGTTAAAAAGTAACAACAAAATACTTTCAAAAATATTTAAATACAAAATACTTTTAAAAGTATTTTCCTAAATGAAATTGTTAAGTTTACATCATATCATGACTGATGTTTTTAGTACTTTAAGTACTTAAATTTAAAAAAATATTTAACTTAATAGGAATACGACATCCGTGAAGTCGTAGACTCTAGCGTACAGCCTGTAGTAGGTGGCTTTTCTTTGTTGACAGTAGGAGCAAACTAACAACGGCTCAACTGTACATTACAGTCTAGCACAGGGGTTCTCAAACTTTTTAGGGCAAGACCCCTACCTTGATCTATTCTTGGCTCGTGCCCCCCTCATGTTAAAAGCTAGAAATTAAAACCAACAAAGCAAATGAATAAGTTTTTTATAATTTTTTCTGTGTTATTAATACAGTTTTTTATTTCTAACTTTCTAGCGCGCGCCCCCCCTATTTATCCTTTGCGCCCCCCTTGGGGGTCGCGCTTCACAGTTTGAGAACCCCTGGTCTAGCATACTGACCACTACATTATGAACGCTGCTGCTTATAAATCGTTTCAAGAAAAAAAAATTAACGAAAAATATGCACAAACACTAAAAATGCAAAAAGTAAATCACACGAATATAATTATAACAAAAAATTTCTAGCAATGCAAACAGTAAATATAATATTAAATGAATGAGTTAAAAGGAAACGTACCTTTATAAGGTAAATCGTTGTGATGAGGTATGGAAGGCGATATACTCGTACGTGAAGGAGGCGGTTGTAACAGCGATGTATTACCGCTAATATTTGGTGCTGATAACTTTGGTGAAGGTGAATACGATAAGCGGTCGCCAGATTTATCTCTGTAGATGACGGTGTCGCCAACTGTGTCATAATCTAGATCATAATCTGGATCTTCTATGATGTCGCCACCGTTCATTATCTCTTCATCTAGTGTGTTATCGTATGGCTCTCGCAACACCTTACGAGGTACTAAAACATTCATACACAATATTATATTATTAACATTCCAGAAAAATCTGGTGTAAAACACTCACACAACTTTATCTTTTGCCCATAACAGACAGGTGGAGTGTCAAATTATTTACACTCAATCTGTTAGGTTACAGGGCTAAAATAAATAATTCTGTTTCTTATCATCACATGGTCAGCCAATTGAATGAGTGAATCATTTAATAAGAGAAGAGGTAGAGGTGTACTGTGACACTAATCACAGTTATCTCCTCTTCTGAAAGTAATGAATTTCATTATACAGCCAGACCCTGTGGTGAATGAAGTGAAGGTGTCATTTACAGAGTGAAAAATATGTGCTTTTCAGAGGGCCCGGAATGCTGATAAGCGTACTTTACTATTCAGTGAGGAAGGCAATGGTAAATCACCTCACTCCTCCTCGTTTTACTTAGTAAAACCTCTACACGTTCAAACCAGCCATTTGGCTGATCACCTTAACAACAACACAACTTTATCTTGCCAATGCAAATAATTAACAATAAACCTAATATTAGTAATAAAACATTAAAAATAAACAACAAAACTAACCTCTATAACCTAATTTTAATCATATATGAAAGACGCAAAATGAAAATCTACCTCATTTTGGCTTCAAAATACGGAAAATCACTCTTTCACGCTAAATTAGACTCTGTAGAGAAAAATGCTTGAAATAAAAGTTGTAGATCTTTTAATTTTCTATAAATTTGATTATATACACGTTTGTCATAAAATGCATACTAAGTACGACATCTTAAAAAAATCGATTTTTCACACGTTTTCGTGAGAAAAAAAACAGAAAATCCCTAATTACCGCTAAACTAAGCGTTATACAAAAAAAAAGTGTTAGAAATAAAAGTTGTAGCATTTTAAATTATCTACAACTTTTATTATGTACACTTTCCCCCTAAAATGCATATTAAAGCCGTAATCTTAAAAAACCAATTTCTTTATGTGAAAATAGCCTCACCAAGAATTACAGAAAACATTCACCAATAGCTAAAAATCTGTTTGTGTGGGGTGAGGGGGGTATGTTTAGGTGTATATTTGGGTGTTGAGTGTATTTGTTAAAATGGACATGAAAACAATACTTTCCTTCCTAAATATTCATATAAACTAGGCAAGAGAAAGTAAAAAAGTGTCAGTCACAATATTATATAATAACTGAATTGCATCATTTGCAATCGTAACATAATTGGCAAACATAACTGGTTTGCTGGCTTCAAACATTTCGCCTCCACCCCCCCCCCTCCCGATTGGTCGCCCGAAACCATAGACCCATGACTGGTGACTGCCACATTCCTAATTTAAAAATAAATCTTTATAATGAATCCTGCAGTTTGAAATTAATTCTATTTTATATAATGAATTTTTGCCCGTAACAGACAGGTGGAGAGTCAAATTATTTACATTCAATCTGTTAGTTGGAGGGCTAAAATAAATAGTTGTGTTTCTTATCACATGGTCACCCAATTAAATGAGTGAATCGTTTAATAAGAGTCTTCTCTTCTTAAATGATTCACTCATTGAGTGTACTGTGACAATAATCAGACACTTATCTCCTGTGAAAGTAATGAATTTCATTATACAGTTGTGGACCCTGTGGTGAAGGAAGTGAAGATATCATTTGCAGAGTGGAAAATACATGCTTTTCAGAGGGCCCGGCATGCTGATAAGCTGTACTTTTCTATTCAGTGAGTGTTGGCAATGGTAAACCACCTCACTCCTCATTTTACTTAGTAAAACCTCTCTTTGGTTCCAACCAGCTTTTCGGTTGATGACCACCTAAACAACAACAAGCGAATTTATATAATACATTTCACTAACCTTCCTTTTTATCTGCGCCAACTTTTATTTTCACTTACACATATTTCGGTGGGTGGATCCACCATCATTAGAGTAAATAACATAACGGGTGATTCAAAAAGAGCGCGGGTTTTTAAACGGCTGGTAAATTTTTGTTTATCGGTTGGCAACATTGTTAGACCTCATTTCTATTTCGGAGAACATTCCGATTGACGATTCAATTGTAGTTTCTCTTGTTCGCAGTGTAGTACTCTCGCAGTCTGTGTCTAACCATGGAGAAGTTTACTATTGCGCAACGAGTGTTAATTGTCAAAACATTTTACCAGAGTGGAGAGAGTTATGCGGCTACTGTCAGGCGACTTCGCGGTACTCTAGGACGTAATGAAGCACCGAATGAATCAACAGTTAGCAGGCTCATGAAAAAGTTTTTTGAGATGGGTTCAACAGTCGACCTTAAAAGTTCTGGACGTCGTCGTTCTGGCCGAACTGAGCAGAACGTTGCGTTGGTTCGTGACAGTGTGGCTGTTAGCCCAGCAAAATCAATATGTCGCCGTTCTCAACAATTGGGTTTACGATGTTCTTCTGTACGGAGAATTCTTCGGTACGATCTCCAATATCACCCGTATAAAATTCAGTTGCTGCACGAGAAACAATGTTGTTGCTCCGTGAACGGTTCCAGGATCGCATCATTTCTTGTAATTTCGACCATCAATGGCCACCAAGGTGGTGTGACTTGACGCTTTGTGACTTTCATCTTTGGGGTCATCTGAAGTCATTGGTGTATGCCAATAAACCCCGAAACATCAATGGCTTGAAGGAGAAAATTCGACGGGTTATCGGGCAAATGGAAGTCGAAACTTGTCGTGCAGTAATATCCAATTTCATGGACAGAGTTGATGCGTGCCAGCGCAGTAGAGGAGGACACATGCATGACATAATTTTTCATACATGAAATCGGAAGGTAAGATGAACTTGTTGATGTATTTATTTTCAGTTTTTCAATAAAATAAATCTCTTAATTTGATATATCAAAACCGGCGCTCTTTTTGAATCACCCTATATAATTGAAACTAAAAATTTTATTTATTTAAAATCTACAGAAGATGATACATCTTCAGTCATATGTATACGAGGGGGTACCCAAAAGAAACCGGAATTATTTTTTAAAACTATTTATTTTTAATTTTTTTACAAAAGAACCTTATCCCCTTCAAAATACTCTCCATTACAACTAATACATTTGTCCCACCGGTGCTTCCACTGTTCAAAACATTTTTTGTACTCCTCTTTAGTGATGGCTGCCAGCTCATCCGTCGTTTTTTTCTTGACATCATCAACGTTGTTAAATCGGAGACCTTTCATGCCCCTTTTCATGCGTGGGAACAAGAAAAAATCACACGGAGCCAGATCGGGTGAGTACGGTGCGTGTGGTAGCAAAACCATGCCGTTTTTCGCCAAAAACTGGGTAACCGAGATTGCCGTGTGTGCAGGCGCGTTGTCGTGGTGGAAAAACCATAAATTAGGTCTTTTACGACGAATGCTGTTTCGTAGTCTTCTTAACACTTCAAGATAAAAAGCTTGATTTACCGTCTGGCCTGGTGGAACGAACTCTGAATGGACAATTCCCCTCACATCAAAAAAACAAATCAGCATTGTTTTGATGTTCGATCTGACTTGACGACTTTTTTTTGGTCGGGGTGATAATGAAGTCTTCCATTGACTGGATTGTTGTTTGGTTTCTGGGTCGTACCCATAGCACCAAGACTCGTCACCCGTAATGATCTTTGACATGAAATCTGGATCAGTTTCAAGCTGTTGTTTCAAATCACTACACGTTTCAATTCGACGTTCCTTTTGAGTGTCTGTCAGAACCCAAGGCACAAACTTGGCAGCGACTCTTTTCACTGTCAAGTCTTCTGTTAAAATGCGTTGGACTGAGCTCCAAGGTAACCCACTAACCTGTGATATTTGGTCAATGGTCTGTCATCGGTCTGTTCGTACAATTTCTTTCACTTTCACAACATTTTCGTCTGTTCGGGAAGTCGACGGTCGTCCAGAACGAGGTTTGTTCTCAATCGACATGTCGCCATTTTTAAAGCGCAAAAACCACTCGTACACTTGGGTTTTTCCAATAGCGTCGTCTTTGTAAGCTGTGTTCAACATTACAACTGTTTCCGCGGCGTTTTTACCAAACAAGAAGCAAAATTTCACAGCCGCACGTTGTTCATTAAAACTTGCCATCATGAAAAACGACACGAGCACAAAACAGCACTAGCGAGAACAATCACTGCACGAGAACAGAACAAGCTAGATCAGCGAACAAAATGGCATTGAACTGGCAATGAGTAGCGCTACAAGCAGCCTTAGTGGCGGGAATTTGTACTGCACAAGCTCCGCCCACAGCAGAGCTATTCCGGATACTTTTGGGTACCCCCTCGTAAAACTGACTTAAAATTAATTTCCTCTAATTTATCCCTTCTCATATTTACTATAGATAGCAGCAGCAGTCAATATCACTTAATCATTCCTAAATTTGACATGTTCATTCAAAATGTCCTGCTTTTGCTCTTTTAAATATTTATAAATATGGAACATCTCATATTTTTCAATTTTCTTTTTATTTTCTATGTTACAATGTTTTATTATATTAAAATATTTATCCATTTTACCAAATTTATGTTTTTCCTTTTTTATATGATCGGTATAGTTAGATTTGTAATGTAGTCACATTTTAGTGCTTTTTTATGTCCATTATACCTCACTTAAAAATTACAACTAGTCATACCAACGTAAAATATGAAAATAAAAGTTGACGCAGTTAAAAAGGAAGGTTAGTGAAATGTATTGTATAAATTCATAAATAAACTAATAAAGTATGAAGAGAGAGGGTGAGCCTGGTCCAGCAATTGTCTCACTGTTAGGTTGGCACCACTGTCTGTCACAATTAGTCTTCCCATCCGTACACAAAAAGCATTCTCGTGAATCAAGTCTCTACAGTTGAGCCGTTGTTAGTTCGCTCCTCCTAGTGTCTGTCAACAAACCAAAGCCACCTACTACAGGGTGCACGCTACACTCCACCACTTTACGAATGTCGTATTCCTATTAAGTTAACTAATTTTTAAATTATAAGCACTTAAAGTACTAAAAACATCAGTCATGATATGATGTACGCCTAACAATTTCATTTAGAAAAATACTGTTAAAAGTATTTTGTATTTAAATACTTTTTAAAGTATTCTGTTGTTACTTTTCAATCAGCGTGTACACATTTTGATATAATGCGGATGCTCAGTGACGTCATTATTTGTTTACAGTAGGAGCAAACTAACAGAGGCTGGACTGTATAGTGTGATAGTTTTTTAAGCTTTTTACAACTCTTCATTCTACAGGGTTATTATAAATGATGGACCCAATTTCATAAATTAATATTTATTTAAGTATAAATGCAAAATTAACAATCCACATATCAATGGAAAGAGGAAGTTTCAAAGTTTTTTTTACACATTCTTAACCTGTACATGCGCGCAAATGGGCGGCTGTAGTTGCAGAAACCCTTCCTCGGCGCTGGATCGGACGGATAGGAAATCGAGACCTGGCTCTAAACTTCTGGCCACCGAGATCTCCTGATCTCACCCCATGTGACTATTTCTTATGGGGTTACGTTAAAGAAAGAGTTTTCATCCCACCTCTACCAACAACTCTGGCCGACCTGCAGAACCTTATCACTGCTGCGGTGCACTCAGTAACGGAAGATACGCTTGCACGTGTGTGTGTGGGACGAGTTTGGATATCGTTTAGATGTTTGCCGTGCTGCACAAGGAGGACACATTGAACATTTGTAAATGTGTAAATAAAACTTTGAAACTTCCTCTTTCCATTGGTATGTGAATTTTTCATTTTGCATTTATACTTAAAGGCCTCGTAAGAGATGGAGTTGATTAATGAAGGAGTTTGCAATCGGAACAGGCAATGTGGCTAATTCTTGAAGGAAGACGACGACTTAAATAAATATGAATTTATTAAATTGGGTCCATCATTTATAATAACCCTGTACTTTATATAAAGGAATGAGCCAGTACTGCTTCAGGGTGTTGCGTAAAATCACAAGTCAGAGTTTAACCACTTTTTGGTAACACCCTGTAAACATGTATATATTTTTTTTTTATTCCTAATTTGTGTAGGTTGCAATCTGTTCAATTTAGAACAATAAACAACCCCCATCACCCAACCAGAGATGAGGATGATATGTACGGTGTGTAAATGAGACTGTGTAGTCTTGTACAGACCCAGGCCGACCATTCCTGAGAGAGTATGGTTAATTGTACCCCAACTATCAAAGTACACCCACAACCACTGTCTAGTATTCAAATCCATATAAAAGTAACTACATTTACTAGGATTTGAACCAGGAACCTTCGTCTCTGAAAATCAGCTTTTAAACAGCTGACTCACGGCGACGACTTTACCTCTACAGTCTGTCTACGCCACTAAGAGTACTTCGACGTATGCAACCACCAATACTAGTGAGCATGCGCATTAATTAAAAATACGCACAGCATGATCAAAACAAAATTCCATACAACACTATTCACTCTAAGCTTAATATAACAAAAACATGTTCAATTCATTTGTTAGAAAATGTTTTATAAATCGAACATTGTGTTTAGGTCAACAGCCGAAAGGCTGATTTGAACCTCTAGAGGTTTTACTAAGTAAAACAAGGAGTGAGGTGGTTTACTATGCATTCCTCACTGAGTTGAAAGAGTATGCTTATCAGCATGCCAGGCCCTCTGAAAAGCACATATTTTCCACTCTGTAAATGACAACTTCACTTCATTCACCACAGGGTCTGGCTGTATAATGAAATTCATTACTTTCAGAGAAGGTAACTCTGATTAGTGTCTTTTACACCTCTACCTCTTCTGTTTTTAAATGATTCAGTCATTTAATTGGCTGACCATGTGATAAGAAACAGAACTATTTATTTTAGCCCTGCAACAAACAGATTGAGTGTAAATAATTTGAAACTCCACCTGTCTGTTATGGGCAGCAAAAATCGAACATTAGTTAACCATTAATAACTAAAACTTTTACTATTGTTATTCTAACATTGTTATTTTTCGTTACATTATTTTACTATTATTATTTATGATTAGTGGGTGTTAATTATACTCAGTTTTATTTTTGGTCACAAGTAATAGGCTAATATAAGACTAATGCGCTTGAATTATAACTGGAGAGTAAACATCTCCAGTGATTCGTTGTTTATTATTTCAGATTGTTTATTTCGTATCATTAAAATTAATGTCTGTGACTAGTTTAATACAACTGTTTGCACTTGCCCCCGTGTTTAACTCATTTTTAGTTTCATCATTATCTTTTGGTATTGTATCGGTTCGTTTCGATTTTCTTCGTAGACTGAAGTTGAAAAGTTTTGTAAGCTGTATTTTGTTAACATGCGTGATAGTGAATGTGTTGAGTTTTTGAAACAAAAGCGGTAAACATTAAAAAGTAGACAAAAATTGTTTTGTTAAATGTAATGGTTAATATAATTTTAATTAAGGGGTTTTTATGAAACTACAATATTATTACAAGTAATCTGAACAGTATAATTGAAAATGCTTAATGGATAATGTTTATTTTAGCTGGATGTAGATATTTTTACGATGGAACGTAGTGCAAGATAATTGTCAGGTGGAGAGGTAGGGGTATATACGCGGTGACTATTGTTTACACTTTTGTTTACAAAGTGTAGGCAGGCGGTTGCCTCACGCTGAGTACTCTTACAGTAGACAGACTATAGGCCAACCCGTAGGGTTGTAAACATATAGGGTGATTCAGAAAGAGCGCCGGTTTTGATATATCAAATTAAGAGATTTATTTTATTGAAAAACTGAAAATAAATACATCAACAAGTTCATCTTAACTTCCGATTTTATGTATGAAAAATGATGTCATGCATGTGTCCTCCTCTACTGCGCTGGCACGCATCAACTCTGTCCATGTAACTGGATATTACTGCACGACAAGTTTCGACTATGTGGGACAAGTTTCCGTATGTGGGGTTTTCTAAACCCCACATACGGCACTTCTGTTTATTAACAAAACCGTTTAAGTGGAAGTGCGCCTCATCACTGAAAATGATTTTGTTTGCAAAGGTTCATCATCCTGCCGTTTTCTCAATACCCAGTCAACAAACTGTCGTCTCTTCTGGTGGTCTGCCACTTTCAAATGTTGCGTCAACTGAATTTTATACGGGTGATATTGGAGATCGTACCGAAGAATTCTCCGTACAGAAGAACATCTTAAACCCAATTGTTGAGAACGGCGACGTATTGATTTTGCTGGGCTAACAGCCACACTGTCACGAACCAACGCAACGTTCTGCTCAGTTCAGCCAGAACGACGACGTCCAGAACTCTTAAGGTCGACTGTTGAACCCGTCTCAAAAAACTTTTTCATGAGCCTGCGAACTGTTGATTCATTCGGTGCTTCATTACGTCCTAGAGTACTGCGAAGTCGCCTGACAGTAGCCGCATAACTCTCTCCACTCTGGTAAAATGTTTTGACGATTAACACTCGTTGCGCAATAGTAAACTTCTCCATGGTTACACAGAGACTGTGAGAGTATTACACTGCGAACAAGAGAAACTACAACTGAATCGTCAATCGGAATGTTCTCCGAAATAGAAATGAGGTCTAACAATGTTGCCAACCGATAAACAAAAATTTACCAGCCGTTTAAAAACCGGCGCTCTTTTTGAATCACCCGTTATTTAAATAAATAATAGATAAAAATGAATTAGAAGGGTGAAGGTAGGGAGGGAGGTAAGTGACTTACCACAAGTGAAGACAACTTTCAGGTACATTCGTGAGTCTTTATGGCATGGGTTGCCGAATGTTTCCACATCGGCCGATAGAGTGCAGTGCGATTTGCCGTGGCACAACTGAATCACCGTTTCTGTGGCGTAACTGACTAGACATGCTGCAACAACAAACATTCAACTCTCACTATTTCACATTTCTCTCTCTCTCACACGTATACACTACACTATACTTACTTAATTCCTAATTTGTGTTCGTTGCAATCTGTTCAATTGAGAACAATAAGCAACCCCATTACCCAATCAGGTGAGGATGATATGTATGACGTGTAAATGAGACTGTGTACTCTTCTACAGAGCCAGGTCAACCATTCCTGAGAGAGTATGGTAATTAAACCCCAACCATCAAACTACACCCACAACCACTGTCTAGTATTCAAATCCGTATAAAAGTAACTACCTTTACTAGGATTTCAACCAGAAACCTTCGTCTCCAAAAATCAGCTGTTAAACAGCTTATTCTAGCGACGACTTTACCTCTAGACCAACCCGGTGGGTGCATTTTTATTGAAATTGAGTTTTTAACACTACACTATATAATTTTTTCTGCTTTTTCCAGTGGTATACTGGACTATGTTAAAATCCTAATAACAATAGAAATAAGGCTTCTCAAAACTACACTATGTGGTATATAGTAGGCCTACTATTGGGTGATTCATTTAAAAGTAGCCCGCCGCTCGAGTAATTTTCATATGCTGTATTGGCAACACTGATCACGATGTGATCGACTGGCCTTTATAGTACAATTTATATTATTATTATTTAATTATTATATTATTATAGAGTACAATTTTTTCCAGCAAGATGGTGCAACATGTCACACGTCTCGCCAGTCCCTATCTCATATCAATCAGGCTTTTCCCATGCGAGTTGTTAGTAAAGATTTGTGGCCTCCTCGTTCACCCGATTCGAGTATGTGCATTGATTTTTTTCGATGGGGTTATTTAAAAGAAACTATTTACCAAGCAAACCCCCGCAGTATACATGAGCTAAAGAATAACATCGTGGCAGCCATTCAAGCTATAGACGTTTCCGTATTGCGGCGTGTGTGCATTAATAACATTGAACGAGCGCAAAATGTGTAAGTGTTCAAGGACGCCACTTTCAGCATCTAGGCCTACTGTAAAGGTGAAGTTGAAATTTATATATAAATTTGTAAATAAATATGTAAAATTATGTATTAAGTAATTCTATTTATTCATTTACTATTTGAACCCAATTGAGTGCCGAAGGCCGCTGTTAAATGCAGCGGGTTACTTTTAAATGAATCACCCGTTATCAAATATCACACAAAATTAAAAAGTCAAACACAATGATAAATTCATGACTTACCAATAATTTTTTCCCGTTACTGCTTAACTCAGTAGGCTTGTCATGAACCCCTTTGTATCAAATAGTACACAATATTTGTTTAATTAGAAGTTAAATACTTTGCAACCAAAAACTATTTAGGAAGGAATTCGTGCACACTGGAAAATGTTTCATCAATCAAATATTGTTTTAGCTTTTTTTTTTAAAAAATAACTTAAATTGTCACAACTTTTTAAACCTTATGGCAATTTGTTGATGTATTTTCTACCTGCATAATTTAAGTTGGTTTTTGTTCAAACAATTTAGTGTTGCGATTAGCAACATAATAATAGATTCTGTTTCTTGTGTAGTTACAGCATTCATATGAACTGCAGTCCCCTAGCCATGGGAGTGAGAGAATGCATAACGCTCTCACTCGCACAACCCATACACACCATTCCAATAACATTGGCGTATAATTTTACTCATTGTTGTGAGCAAGCGTTTTTGCACACAGTAAACTAACAAGCAAGATAACGACTGTGGTATGTTTTCAGATTTGGATTATAAGGGTGTAGACCTTTGGACGCATGCGTAGTTATGCCATATTATATCTCCCTCTCACTCGCTCTATGGCTATGGGACATTAGTTCGTCTGATATTTAAACCAGTATACAGTGCTCTTTTACCGCATGCAAATTGAACCGAGCAATTTTCATTAAAACGGTAAGGTGGAACATTTTTTTATAGATATTTCAAGAGACTTACTTTCTTCTCTAACGCCCTGAGGTTGTGGACAACGAACACTCTCGTACTCTGTCCGTCCAAAACTGGCCGAGTAAATGGCAATTCTTGTCGGTGGATTGCATTTCAGCTGCAGCACATCGTTCTGGCATGCCACTTTGCTTCGGAATTCATCTGCAATCCAATACAAACAAAACTATTATTTTTATTGTAAACACCCACTGCATCTTGTTACTTTCGCTTGCCTATATGAATAAATAGGAAGGAAAGTATTGTTTTCATGTCGATTTTAACAAATACACTCAACACCCGAATATAGGCCTACACATTTTCAGACCCCCTGAACCCAAAAAACATGTTTTTAGCGATTGGTCTGTGTGTGTATACAAAATATCTCAAGAACGGAACATCGTACGGACTTGAAACTAGAAACTTAAGTTACATACCACTACCGGACCCGACACGAACATTTTCATCAAAATCGGTCAACCGGAAGTAGTAGTGTTATTTCAAAAGGAAGTAGTATATAAAAGTTGTAGATCTTTTAATTTTCTATAAATTCGATTATAGACACTTTTGTCATAAAGTGCATACTAAGGCCGAAATCTTAAAAAAAATCGATTTTTCACACGTTTTCGTGAGAAAAAACAGAAAATCGCTACTTACCGCTAAACTAAGCGTTATACAAAAAAATGTTTGAAATAAAAGTTGTAGGATTTTAAATTCTCTACATTTTTTATTATATACATTTTTGCGCTATAATACATATTGAAGCCGTAATCTTAAAAAAAAAACACTTTTTTACGTAAAAACAGCCTCACAAAGAATTTCAGCAAACATGGCGCCTACCCTATCTTGCAGGGAATAAAAAATTGAGTAATCATGGCGATTTTTAAAAAAAAATCGTAGGACCAGTTTTTAAGAAAATCGCAAAAAAGTGAAAAATTACACGAATAACTACTACTTCCGGTTGATCGATTTTGATGAAAATATTCGTGTCGGGTGCGGTAGTGGTGTCTAACTTACGTTTCAAGTTTCAAGTTCGTACAATGTTCCGTTCTTGCGATTTTTGGTTCACACAGACACACACACGCACAGACCAATAGGTAAAAAGCAGTTGTTGTGTGGGTTGAGGGGGTCTGTTTAGTTTATAGAGTGGGTGAATAATGTATTTGTTAAAATGGACATGAAAACAATACTTTCCTTCCTATATATTCATATAGGCAAGAGAAAATAAAAGAAAAGGATGTACAGTTGAGCCGTTGTTAGTTTGCTCCTACTGTCAACAAACAAAAGCCACCTACTAGAGGGTGCACGCTAGAGTCTGCAACTTTACGGATGTCGTATTCCTATTAAGTTAACTATTTTTTAAATTATAAGTACTTAAAGTACTAAAAACATCAGTCATGATATGATGTAGGCCTAACAATTTCATTTAGAAAAATACTTTTGAAAGTATTTTGTTGTTACTTTTTAATCACCGTGTACTCATTTGTATATAATGCGCATGCTCAGTAACGTCATTATTTGTTTACATTAGGAGCAAACTAACAGAGGCTGCACTATAGACGGACATGTTTGTGAGATGGTCTCCCACTCAACGATGACAAGAGGCCTACTGGTAATAAATATCTTATAGGAATTGAGACAGCACAAAAGAGAAGAGAAAAGAGAAAAACGAAATAATCGCCGTAATATATAACAATTTAATAAATATTAAAAAATGGGTAAGAAGGCATCATGTAACAAAACACAGACCAATTTTTATTTATTATCTGTTGACAAAACCACATACACACGCACACATACACACACACACACGTCCAAAAAAATGAATGAAGGAATGGTCACGTGAGAGAGAAAGAAAGAAAGAAAGAAAGAAAATGAAGAAAAACGACAATAGAAGAGAGATTACCAGATTTAAGGAAGGGGGGGATAAGAAGAAGATGAGAGAAAGAAGGAAGTTTGGTTTTGTTGTAAGACAGACAGAGAAGAAAGAATGACGCGTAAAAAAAGGAAGGTTTTCGATGTACGTAGATAGAAGTGGACAAAATGGGTAACATTTAAACGATTATGGGTTTTTGGGGATAACGTGAGGAGAAAGAGGTGGTGACTTCATGAGGACGCCAAATAAAAAGAAGATACAATCCATCATCCATCATAGAAGAGAAGAGCTTTATCTGCACTCCGGCTAACATTCTTGATTCTTGAAACTTGAACACCCTTCAACTTCCCTTTTCCCCATTTCCCCTACCATCTCTTCCACCCGACCGCACAACCGACATCTATTCCACTACACTGAACATCCCCCCACCACCCTCTATAACACATACTAAAATTGTTCTCCTTCACAAAAACTCATCATCCCCCTTACACAATAACACTGCTGCTACCCCCACACTCACTCACCCCTATAACCTACTACTATTCATCTATTTATTATATTTTCATTTTATTTTTATACTTGAAGATATAAACGTCACCTGTGACAACTTTATCATTTTTACTACTACTAACACACACACACACACACACACTTGTCTTCAATAATATCTATTCAAAAATGTCTTCAATAATATCTATTTGAATGTTAAATTCAAATTGGTCTAGGGCTAACGTCGTCGCCGCTAGTCATCTGTTTAACAGCTGATTTTAGGAGACAAAGGTTCCTGGTTGAAATCCTAGTCGAGGTAGTTACTTTTATACGGATTTGAATGCTAGACAGTGGTTTGTGGGTGTAGTTAGATGGTTGGGGGTTTAATTAACCATACTCTATCAGGAATGGTCGGCCTGGGTCTGTATAAGACTACACAGTCTAATTTACTTGTCATACACATCATCCTCATCTCATTGGGTGGGTGATGGGGTTGCTTATTGTTCTCAATTGAACAGATTGCAACGTAGGCCTACACACATTAGGGATTAAAAAAAAATTATTTGCACTTGATCTGCTACTGCTTGAGTCGCAGCTGCGTGTAGTTGTTGTGGAATGGAGTGAGTGCGTTGTTTGGGAGAATGAATGAGTTAAGAGTTAGAGTCTACGCCACTAACAGTAGCCTACTCCGACGTAGGCAACCACCAATACAACTGAGCATGCGCATTAACTAAAAATCTGGTGTGAAACACTCACACAACTTTTTCTTGCCAATATAAATAATTAACAATAAACCTAACATTAGTAATAAAACATTAGAAATAAATAAACAACTAACCTCAAAAATATAACCATATTTCAATCATGAGTGAAACACGCAAAATGAAAATCGACCTCAGTTTGGCTTAGAAATACGGAAAATCACTCTTTCTCTCTAAACTAGGCTCTGTAGAGAAAAATGCTCTTAATAAAAGTTGTAGATCTTTTAATTTTTTATATATTTCATTATATACACTTTTGTCGTAAAATGCATACTAAGGCCGAAATCTTAAAAAAATCGATTTTTCACACGTTTTCGTGAGAAAAAAACAGAAAATCGCTAATTACCGCTAAACTAAACGTTTTACAAAAAAAAGCTTGAAATATAAGTTGTAGGTTTTCAAATTCTCTACAACTTTTATTATATAACATTTTGCGCTAAAATGCATATTAAAGCCGCAATCTTAAAAAGAAAATGTTTTTACGTGAAAACAGCCTTACCCAGAATTTCAGCAAACATGGCGCCTACCCTATCTTGTAGAAAATAAAAAGTTTAGTAAATGAGGCGATTTTTAAAAAAATCGTAGGACCAGTTTTTGAGAAAATCGCAAAAAAGTGAAAAATTACACGAATAAACTACTACTTCCGGTTGACCGATTTTGATGAAAATGTTCGTGTCGGGTCCGGTAGTGGTATGTAACTTAAGTTTCAAGTTTCAAGTCCGTACGATGTTCCGTTCTTGAGATATTCTGTTCACACACAGACACACACACACACACAGACCAATCGCTAAAAACATGTTTTTTGGGTTCAGGGGGTCTGAAAACGTATAGATCCGGTGAAAACTCGATTTTGAAAAATCGGCATGAAAACAATACTTTCCTTCCTATATATTCATATAGGCAAGAGAAAGTAAAAATACGCACAGCATAATCAAAAACAAAATTCCATACAACACTAACTTATTCACTCTAAGCTTAATATAACAAAAACATTTTCAATTCATTTGTTGGAAACTGTTTTATAAATCGAACATTAGTTTACCATTAATAACTAAAAATGTTACTATTGTTATTCTTACATTGTTATTTTTCGTTACATTATTTACTATTTTTTTTAATTAATTTTTTTTTTTATTGAGTGATGATGCCTACATAAGCCTTAGACTTGTGCGTAGGTAATGATATGTGGTGATTTACAGATGAAAAAATGCCACACCTGACCGGGAATCAAACCCGGGACCCCGGCATAGTAGCCAGTTGCGCTGACCACTACACCACGGGCCGGCCAATTACATTATTATTTTATTATTTATGATTAGTAAGTTTTTATTATAGACTTAGTTTTATTTCATTTTTGGTCACAAGTAATATAATAAGACTGATGCGCTTGAATTATAACAGGAGAGTAAACAATTATTCCAGTGATTCGTTGTTTATCGTTTCATTTACATTCACCCATGTATTTACTTGTATCTTCTTATAATCAGGGTTGCGTCCTTAATAAAACACCCGTTTCTTTCTCGGAAGAAACCATTGCTGACAGAATATAACGAAACGACTGCTGTCACCACACTAATGCTTGACTGGAACATTTTAACTGTATTAGGTAGTTGGCCTTGAGTACAATGTTGCCAACATACCGATTGGGAGACAGAAAATTTACCCATGTATTTACTTCTATTTTCTTATAATCAAGGTTGCGTCGTTAATAAACAACCCGTTATTACAGGAATAGGAATAGGGAGCAAGTATTGTATAGATGTGAAGTCACGAGATTGCCTTTCGCATATGGATGGATGGGCAGTGAACAGTTGACAGTGCTGCCAACCTCAACAGTGAGACACTACCCGTACATTTCACTAACGTCCAGTTTCTACATATATTTTGTAAGCTGTGGTTTATTCCGAGAAAATGGTTTCTTGATAAACCTTATAAGAAATAAATTTGACTTGTAATATTGCCTATAGCTTAATTAATTACACGACTAGAAATGTTTGATTAACTGTAATTACCAGCAGCTACCTTACTCCATTGGAACAAAATTTTCTACGAATGTATCACCTTATTTACTATCGGTGTCACCAGCGTCTTCAATATCAGTCTCACAAGTAATCTCTACATAACCGTTTTTTGTAACAGTTGTTGACAAAACTGTTGAAGAATAGCTTCTTCACGTCTCTTTAATTTACTTCTTTATTTTTTAAATTGTGGAAAGAGAAACATCACAGCAGTTTGCCACTTACTCGTGGCTTTTTTTAAAAGGCAGGGAAAGGCATTTTTGTTTAGTTTCAACTTCACAATACTATTACACTATATATTAGATTAGTCTGGTCACATTTTCAAGCGACTAACATTTGTGAACCCACCGGGTTGGTCTAGAGGTAAAGTCGTCTCCGAAAATCAGCTGTTTAACAGCTGATTTTCGGAGACGAAGGTTCCTGGTTCAAATCCTAGTAAAGGTAGTTACTTTTATACGGATTTGAATGCTGGACAGTGGCTACCGGTGTACTTTGATGGTTGGGGATCAATTAACCATACTCTCTCAGGAATTGTCGGCCTGAGTTTGGACCAGACTACACAGTCTCATTTACACGTCATACACATCATCCTCATCTGATTGGGTCATCTCATTGCTTATTGTTCTGAATTGAACAGATTGCAACGTACACATACTAGGAATTAAAATAAACATTTGTGTTTACGGTAACAAACAGTTATATTCGTACAGTTAACCTACAAAAGGTTCCGCGATATACTGTATATGCTCTGGGTATAGTATAAGTTGTTATGTTTGTCGTACTGAAATTAAAGCAGTCGCGCATGCGCACTGATGCTTGTCCCCCTTTAACACTCGTGACTCAAGTGACTATAGAGGTGTGTTGGGTGACACTTATCTCCTCCTCCTCCTCTCAAAGTAATGAATTTCATTATACAGTTGGACCCTGTGGTGAATGAAGTGAAGGTGTCATTTGCAGAGTGGGCCTGGCATGCTGATAAGCATTCTTTTCCACTCAGTGATGCTGTGAATGAAGCGCACTGATGCTGTTCCCCCATTACCCCTCGTTGCAAACAAGGGCAAACTCGTGATTCAATCGACTATAACGCGGCATGACTAAATAGGAGTGAGTGATTTCGATTTTTTGATGTAATTAATTCAGTTTGAAATGAGTAATAGTTAGTGTGACTTACCGGGTCGACACTTGTAGGCGATTTCCACGTACTTGTGTACGCCTGGACAAGGGTCGCCGCCGAACGTCTTGGGCGAGGTGTGGAATTTGCACTGCTGCTTCTTCTGGCATGCCTCCACCACTGTCTGCAACAGAGAGTACTAACACACACACACTCCATTAGATTAGATCATCTGCTTGCTTGCTGACACACCCTCCGGTCAGAGTGGGCACAACAACAACAACTACAGTTCAGCCGTTGTTAGTTTGCTCCTCCTCCTAGTGTCAGTGTCAACAAACCAAAGCCACCTACTAAAGGGTGCACGCTACACTCCACCACTTTACAACTATCCTATTCCTCCTCCTATTAAGTTATATATTTTTTAAATTATAAGTACTTAAAGTACTAAAAACATCAGTCATGATATGTTGTAGGCCTAACAATTTCATTTATAAAAATACTTTTAAAAGTATTTTGTATTTAAATACTTTTGAAAGTATTTTTTTGTTACTTTTTAATCAGCGTGTACACATTTTGATTTATAATGCGCATGCTCAGTGACGTCACTCATTGTTTGTTTACATTAGGAGCAAACTAAGAGAGGCTGGATTGTAGATTATCTGCTGACACACCCTCCGGTCAGAGTGGGCACGTTAACAACTACAGTTGAGCCGTTCTTAGTTCGCTCCTGCTGTCAACAAACCAAAGCCAGCTACTACAGGGTGCACGCTAGAGTCTCCGACTTTATGGATGTCGTATTCCTATTAAGTTAACTATCTTTTAAATTATAACTACTTAAAGTACTAAAAACATCAGTCATGATATGATGCAAGCTTAACAATTTTATTTAGGAAAATACTTTTAAAAGTATTTTATATTTAAATACTTTTAAAAGTATTTTGTAGTTACTTTTTAATCAGCGTGTACACATTTTGATTTATAATGCGCATGATCAGTGACTTGGTCATTATTTGTTTACATTAGGAGCAAACTAAGAGAGGCTGGACTATAGCAGATTGAGTGTAAATAATTTAACAACCACCTGCCCGCCTGTAACGGGCAGAGACAGAGCCAGAGAAAGAGAAACAGAGCAATTATTACAAAAAAACGCAATATTACTCCAGTAGAAGTGATTAATTTATAACAATATTGGAAGTTTGGTTGCCACAAGTAATAATAATAATTATTATTATTATAATATTGTTTTTAGAGCGAGAGAGAGAGAGATGGAGATAGAGAAAGAGAGAGAGACAGACAGACAGAGAGGGAGAGAGAGAGCAACGGAGAGGGAGGGAGATAGAGAAAGAGATAGAAAGAGACAGAGAGAGGGAGGGAGAGAGATAGAGATAGAAAGAGAGAGAGATGGAGATAGAGAAAGAGAGGGAGGGAGGGAGACAGAGAGAGATAGAAAGAGAGAGAGATGGAGATAGAGAAAGAGAGGGGGAGGGAGGGAGAGAGAGGGGGGGGAAGTTTAAAAGGAGTAAAATGATATTAAATTTTAGGTTGAATTAAAACCGATGAAAGGGCTTTAGCATTTGCCAATCACGTCACAAAAGGATTTCAGTTTTAATTAAAGGGAAATATGCCTTCTCAATATTATATTATTCGCCCAGCGTAAACTTGCACTGTACATTCACCTTTCTCTTTCTCTTTGCCAGTATTTCTACAAAGGATTATCCTCTATCCTATCGATTTCATATCATTATCATTGTCATTTATTTTTGCAAACGACCTCACTGTGCTCTGCGTAGGTTATCTGTAGCATCCGTCCGTCAAGTAAAGACCACTAGGCTATACTCCGATCTCACTTTCTCACTAATCGCATCGGTCAAACAAAGCAATCATTTATTCGTTACGTTTTGTCAGAAACGGCGATTTTTAAAATTGTCATACATCATTTCCCGATGTCAGTCCGTCCTTCACACCCAGATGTCAGAAACTAAGGGATGTTTTATTAAGGACGCAACCCTGGTTATAAGAAAATAGAAGTAACACATGGGTAAATTTTCTCTCCCCCCAATCGGTATATACACAAGGCCAACTACCTAACACAGTTAAAATGTTCCAGTCAAGCATTAGTGTGGTGACAGCAGTCGTTTCGTTATATTGTGTCACCAATGGTTTTCTCCAAGGAAGAACCGGGTGTGTTATATTAAGAACGCAATCCTATGTTAAAAGCCACTATCTTTTCCTTGGAAAAAACCACTGCTGACAGAATATAACGAAACGACTGCTGTCACCACACTAATGCTTGACTGGAACATTTTAACTGTGTTAGGTAGTTGGCCTTGTGTATATACCGATTGGGGGGAGAGAAAATTTACCCATGTATTACTTATATTTTCTTATAATCACGGTTACCCGGTTCTTCCTTGGAAAAAAAAATTGCTGACAACATAATGAAACGACTGCTGTCACCACACTAATGCTTGACTGGAACATTTTAACTGTGTTAGGTAGTTGACCTTGAGTACACTGTTGCCAACATACTGATTGGGGGAGAGAAAATTTACCCATGCATTACTTCTATCTTCTTATAACCAGGGTTGCGTCCTTAATAAAACACCCGTTGTACACGTAAACTGACCCCCTCAACCCAACAAAACATGTTTTTAGCGATTGGTGTGTGTGTGTGTACAGAATACCTCAAGAACGGAACACCGTACGAACTTGAAACTTGAAACTTGAAACTTAAGTTACATACTAATACCGGACCGACACGAACATTTTCATTAAAATCGGTCAACCGGAAGTAGTATGTATTCGTGTAATTTTTCAATTTTTTGCGATTTACGCGAAAACTGGTCCTACAATTTTTTTTAAATCGCCTGGTTTACTAAATTTGTTATGTTCTACAAGATAGGGTAGACGCCATGTTTGCTGAAATTTTTGGTGAGGTTGTTTTCACGTAAAAAAATTGTTTTTTAAGATTACAGCTTTAATATGCATATAAGCGCAAAAATTTCTATAATAAAAAAATGTAGAGAATTTAAAATCCTACAACGTTTATTTCAAACAGTTTTTTGTATAACGCTTAGTTTAGCGGTAATTAGCGATTATTTGTTTTCTTTTCTCACGAAAACGTGTGAAAAATCGATTTTTTTAAGATTTCGGCCTTAGTACTATGTATTTTACGACAAAAGTGAATATAACATTTACAGGAAATTAAAAGATCTACAACTTTTATATAAAGCATTTTTCTCTACAGAGCCTAGTTTAGCGTGAAAGAGTGATTTCCCCTAATTTAAGCCAAACTGAGGTTGATTTTCATTTTGCGTCTTTCACTGATGATTAAAATAAGGTTATGTTTACTGAGGTTTAGTTTTTTGTTTATTTCTAATGTATTATTACTAATGTTAGATTTATTGTTAATTATTTGCAATGGCAAGAGAAAGTTGTGTGAGTGTTTAATTAAAAATAACTAATTTCGTATTACTGGTACACACTCCGGTGTGTATAACATAGAATAAGACGATGATAAGCTGTCAGGTATATTGAATGTCTCTACGCGGCGGCCATTGTTTAAACAGTGAGTGGAACAACTAGGAGTAGATTTAGTGCCGTCTAAACACACTAATAACGATGGAAGGAAAAACACAACAACGGCCTTTGCAATTTCACCTATTACTCAAGTAACATTCGAGTGCCCCGTTTAACGCTAATCACATGCTTCACTTTAAGTGAAACAACGTTAAACCAAAACTATTCCATAGTTTTACTTTCTCTTGCCCTAAATCAGTGGTTGCCAACCCGGAGTGATCTGCGGACCACTCAGCCTGAGAGTGAACTAACACGGACCACCCATTCATTACATTATTGCATAATATATCTTATCAGTTCATCACCAAATTAAAAGGTGATTAAATTAAACAAATTTTCACAAACAAACTATTATTATTATTTAAGAAACTATTATTACAAACATATAATTGCTATTTTCAGAAAGTACATCACAAAAAGTAAAAATATTTTAATTGTAAATTGTCTTTTAATAAAATAAGGAGTACAGAATTTACTTAGTCGAAAATAACAATAAAAATCTGGTGTGAAACACTCACAGAACTTTCTCTTGCCAATATAAATTTTATTAACAATAAACCTAATATTAGTAATAAAACATTAGAAATGAACAAAAAACTAACCTCAAAAAACATTAGTGAAATACGCAAAATTAAAATCGACCTCAGTTTAGCTTAAAAATACGGAAAATCGCTCATTCACGCTAAACTAGGCACTGTACAAAAAAATGCTTAAAATAAAAGTTTTAGATCTCTTAATTTCCTATAAATTTTATTTTATACACTTTTGTCGTAAAATGCATTCTAAGGCCGAAATCTTAAAAAAATAGATTCTTCACACGTTTTCGTGAAAAAAAAACAGAAAATTGCTAATTACCGCTAAACTAAGGGTTATACAAAAAAATGTTTGAAATAAAAGTTGTAGAATTTTACATTCTCTACAACTTTTATTACATAACGTTTTGCGCTAAAATGCATATTAAAGCCGCAATCTTAAAAAGTAAATGTTTTTACGTAAAAACAGCCTCACCCAGAATTTCACCAAACATGGCGCCTACCCTATGTTGTAGAGAATGAAAAATTGAGTAAATGAGGCGATTTTAAAAAAAATCGTAGGACCAGTTTTTGAGAAAATCGCAAAAAAGTGAAAAATTATACGAATAAACTACTACTTCCGGTTGACCGATTTTGATGAAAATGTTCGTACGACGTTCCGTTCTTGAGATATTCTGTTCACACACACACAGACCAATCGCTAAAAACATGTTTGTGTGGGTTCAGGGGGTCTGAAAACGTATAGATCCGGTGAAAACTCGATTTCTTAAAATCGACATGAAAACAATACTTTCCTTCCTATATATTCGTATAGGCAAGAGAAAGTAAAAATGGCCGCCTCTGTGACGTAGAGAGCTTACTAAGCGGAGGTGAAGAGACAAAAAAATGTTTGAAATAAAAGTTGTAGAATTTTCAATTCTCTACAACTTTAATTATATAAGTTTTGCGGTAAAATGCATAATAAAGCTGTAATCTTAAAAAAGCTATGTTTTTACGTGAAAACACCCTTACCAAGAATTTCAGGCAAGATGGCGCCTACCCTATCTTGTAGAGCATAAAAAATTTAGTAAACCAGGCGATTTAAAAAAAAATCGTAGGACCAGTTTTTGACAAAATTGTAAAAAAGTGAAAAATTACACGAATAAACTACTACTTCCAGTTGACCGATTTTGATGAAAATGTTCGTGTCGGGTCCGGTAGTGGTATGTCATTTAAGTTTCAAGTTTCAAGTTCGTACGATGTTCCGTTTTTGAGATATTTTGTACACACACACACACACACACACCAATCGCTAAAATATGTTTTTTGGGTTCAGGGGGTCTGTTTACGTGTAGATCCGGTGAAAACTCGATTTCGAAAAATCGACATGAAAACAATACTTTCCTTCCTATATATTCATATAGGCAAGAGAAAGTAAAAATAAATTAAAAAAACGTTGGTTTTCATTTTTCACCAATCACTCATGATTAAAATAAGTTTGTTTTTTGAGGTTAGTTTTTTGTTTATTTAAATTGGCATCAAAAAACTGCTTGATCATTAGGTAGTGACTACGGTGGGTTGAGAAACTGTATTGATCGGTTTTGGCACTTAATAATTTCCATGGCAAGCCGGGAATCGAACCCGGCACCTCCGCTTAGTAAGCTCTCTACGTCACAGAGGCGGCCATTTTTACTTTCTCTTGCCTATACGAATATATAGGAAGGAAAGTATTGTTTTCATGTCGATTTTAAGAAATCGAGTTTTCACCGGATCTATACGTTTTCAGACCCCCTGAACCCACACAAACATGTTTTTAGCGATTGGTCTGTGTGTGTGTGAACAGAATATCTCAAGAACGGAACATCGTACGAACTTGAAACTTGAAACTTAAATGACATACCACTACCGGACCCGACACGAACATTTTCATCAAAATCGGTCAACCGGAAGAAGTAGTTTATTCGTATAATTTTTCACTTTTTTGCGATTTTCTCAAAAACTGGTCCTACGATTTTTTTAAAAATCGCCTGGTTTACTACTTTTTTATGCTCTACAAGATAGGGTAGGCGCCATGTTTGCTGAAATTCTGGGCGAGGCTGTTTTTGCGTAAAAACATTTTCTTTTTAAGATTGCGGCTTTAATATGCATTTTAGCGCAAAACGTTATATAATCAAAATTGTAGAGAATTTAAAATTCTACAACTTTTATTTCCAACATATTGTTGTATAACGCTTAGTTTAGTGGTAATTTGCGATTTTCAGTTTTTTTCTCACGAAAACGAGTGAAAAATCGATTTTTTTAAAGATTTCGGCCTTAGTATCCATTTTACGATAAAAGTGTATACAATTAAATTCGTAGTAAATTAAGATCTACAACTTTTATTTATAAGTTGGTATTTTTCTTTACAGAGCCTAGTTTAGCGTGAAAGAGTAATTTTATGTGTTTCTAAGCCAAACTGAGGTCGATTTTCATTTTGTGTCTTTCACTCATGATTAAAATAAAGTTATGTTTATTGAGGTTAGTTTTTTGTTTATTTCTAATGTTTTATTACTAATGTTAGGTTTATTGTTAATTATTTGCATTGGCAAGAGAAAGACGTGTGATGTTTCACACCAGATTTTTTTTTAATACACTCACGCCTTCCTTCCCTCCCCGCAAGGTTAAGAACTACTGTTCTAGAGACAGTAAAAAAGTACCGGGTGTTTTATTAAGGACGCAACCCTGATTATAAAAAGATAGAAGTAATACATCGGGGTAAATTTTCCCGGACTTTCTTAACCCTTTATAGGGCAGTACTTGTTGTTTGTTTAGGTGATCAGGAGAAAGGGTGGTTTGAACGTGTAGAGGTTTTACTAAGTAAATCGACGAGTGAGGTGGTTTACTATGCATTCCTCACTGAGTTGAAAGAGTATGCTTATCAGTATGGGGGGGGCCCTCTGAAAAGCACATATTTTCCACTCTGCAATGACACCTTCACTTCATTCACTACAGGATCTGGCTGTATAATGAAATCCATTACTTCCAGAGGAGATAACTGTGATTAGTGTCACCCAACACACCTCTACCTCTTCTCTTCTTAAATTATTCACTCATTTAATTGGGTGACCATGTGATAAGAAACAGAACTATTTATTTTAGCCCTACAGTGAACAGATTGAGTGTGAATAATTTGACACTCCATCTATCTGTTATGGGCAGAGGGCAGTACTACGGAGAAAATATGTTGTAAAATGTTAAATTTTGCCTACATGGACTTGAATAATGTATTTCTAGTGCTACAAGAGTAAGATATTTCTTTTTTGTTGTTGTTAAGTCCTGGTAAGTATAGCCTACTTACCAAGTAATGTTTAGTGGTAAGAATGCTTATTAAATCAACTTGTAGTGCTATATATAAAAAAAGTCTGGTGTGAAACACTCACACAACTTTCTCTTGCCAATGCAAATAATTAACAATAAACCTAACATTTGTAATAAAACATTAGAAATAAACAAAAAACTAACCTCAATAAAAATAACCTAATTTTAATCATATAAAAGACGCAAAATGAAAATCGATCTCAGTTTGCCTTGAAAATACCGAAAATCACTCATTCACGCTAAACTAGGCAATATGCAAAAAAATGCTTTAAATAAAAGGTGTAGATCTTTTAATTTCCTATAAAATTTATTATAATACACTTTTGTCGTAAAATGCATACCAAGGCCTAAATCTTAAAAAATCAATTTTTCACACGTTTTCGTGAGAAAAAAACCGAAAATTGCTAATTACCGCTAAACTAGGGGTTATACAAAAAAAAGTTTGAAATAAAGTTGTAGCATTTTAAATTCTCTACATTTTTTGTTATATAAATTTTTGCGCTATAATACATATTAAATTTTGCTCTTGTCCACTCACGGTTGTCGTATGGAATTGCATGTTGGGGTGGTACATACATTACTCACATTAAATCTGTGATTAATCTGCAAAAATCTTTTCTATACACTATTAATGGTTACAAAAAGTGCGATGAGCCTGTTCCAGGAATTTGGAGTTCTTCCTGTAAGGCATTTATTTGTTTTCAAGGTTCTGATACAATTCTTTTGGGCTTGTGGTAACCGTAAAGTAATAATTGATCCCAATAAAACCAATTATGGTACTAGGAATGCTGGAAAAATTAAAACTAGAAAACCAAATAGTACATTTTTTCAGAAGTCATTTCTCTATGTTGAGAGGCGATTTTTTAACGTACTTCCACCCCATATACAAAGTATTATGTCACCACATCTATTAAACATAAACTAAAATATCATATAATATCGATCTGTGAGCAAGAACTTGAGAAACTTTTCCAGGTCTTAAAATAACTGTTTTATTAGTTTTTAATTTTCTCTTTGCGACAGTTTAACTGTCTCTTTATGCTCATTTATTGAATTAATTTCGTATAAAGTTAAAATATTTAAGTTGTGTTAGTTAAAATATATTATTGTAAAGTAGTTATAGCTATAAAATAAAAATTATAATATCGCTATTATAATATAGCTACCAGTAGTAATTTAACTTAGTAATTTTATAGTAGTTATAAGTATTTAAGTGAATTAATGTTTTTGTTCTGTATACTCCTATGCGCGGACAAAACTCTTTGTGAAGAAGAGTTTTTGCGTATAAGTATATTTAGTTTAAAATGTTGTACATAGCTTAGTATAGTCATGAATTGTAATTTTAATGTAACTATTTTTTACTAAATAAAAATAAATAAATAAAAATAAATAAAAATAAAGCCGTAATCTTAAAAAAACCCTTTTTACGTGAAAACGGCCTCACCGAGAATTTCAGCAAACATGGCGCCTACCCTATCTTGTAGACCATAAAAAAATGTAGTAAATCAGGCGATTTTTAAAAAAATCGTAGGACCAGTTTTTGAGAAAATCGCAAAAAAGTGAAAAATGACACGAATAAACTAATACTTCTGGTTGACCGATTTTGATGAAAATGTTCCAAGTCGGATCCGTTAGTGGTATGTAACTTAGGTTTCAAGTTTCTACGATGTTCCGTTCTTGAGATATTTTGTACACACACACACACCAATCGCTGAAATATGTTTTTTGGGTTCAGGGGGTCTGTTTACGTGTAGATCCGGTGAAAACTCGATTTCGAAAAATCGACATGAAAACAATACTTTCCTTCCTATATATTCAGTTAGGCAAGAGAACGTAAAAAAGTAACGGGTGTTTTATTAAGGACGCAACCCTGATTATAAGAAGATAGAAGTAATACACGGGTACATTTTCCCGGGCTTTCTTAACATGAAAGTGATTTGACAGGTGATTCGGTTCATTGAACGGCCGTAAATAAAAACAACGTAAAGTGAAACACGGTTAATTGAGACATTACATTGTATGATGAGTGGAGGAGGGTTGTAGTTGGTACGCCTGGTTGGAGTGCAGTACGTCTTGGAGAAAAAAGATTTGTAGCAGCCGTAGAAGCCCATCTTCTGGCGGTAATGTTTACTCTAAAACATTTCCCTTCTTTCTTTTTTACTTACCCTAAATGTACCACCCTATCCCGATTATTACTTACAACCCCTTCTGCGAAATGACTTTAAGAAAACTAGAGACGAGTTAAAAGCTACTCTAAAGAAATTACTTCTTCTTATATATACGTAGTCGCTCGCTTTATGAACCGTAGTGCATAACATTGTTGCCAACATAATTCACAAATAAAAACAAAATACCCTATTTCTGGTGTTATTTATACCCCGTTACTTTAAACGCTGTTTTCTTTCTTCTATATGTACCCGTCGCGTCACATCGTTATTCAATTAACTTGCTACAATTTTTACAACGGACAAAATTAACTCTTTCATTTATTTTTCAACTCGCACAACAACTAAAATCGTTTGTGTTTAGGTTGTTTTTTTTTTTTTGCGCCCTGGAGACTCCAGGAGGAGTATAGGACATGTCGGCAGATGTAACACCTGAAATACATATAAGAAACACACTATGTATCACTACTATCAAGAAAGAAATTCTTGTACGCTATAAAAAGTTTCACCGATCAAGTAATTTTTTAAATTTTTTTCAAAGGAATTCAAATCCTCACAACACTTTAAAGATTGGGGTAATTTATTTATGAATTTTCTCCCTGCAAAAGTAGGTTTTTGTTCAAACAATTTTGTGGAGTGATTAGCCACATAATAATCATTCCTGTTTCTCGTGTTATGATTGTGAACATTGAAATTCTGCATAAAATTATTTTGCCTAACATACATAATCACCTCATGAATGTAGAGACAGGGAACTGTAAGCAATTTGAGCTCCTTAAATAGTGGCCTGCATGAGGTTAGCTGGTTAGCTCCCACCATACACCTAAGTTTAGGTCATCAGCCTGTAGGCTGGTTTGAACCTGTAGAGGTTTTACTAAGTAACGACGAGGAGTGAGGTGGTTTACCATTGCCTTCCTCACTGAATGGAAAACTAAGCTTATCAGCATGCCGGGCCCTCTGTAAAGCACATATTTTTCACTCTGCAAATGACACCTTCACTTCCTTCACCACAGGGTCCAACTGTATAATGAAATTCATTACTATCAGAGGAGATAACTGTGATTAGTGTCACAGTACACCTCTACCTCTTCTGTTCTTAAATGATTCAGTCATTTAATTGGCTGACCATGTGACAAGAAACACAACTATTTATTTAAAATCGTTTAGAGAATTTTTTTTCAGAGCCTAGTTTGGCGCGAAAGACTGATTTTCTGTATTTAAAAGCCAAACTGTCTGAACCGGAGGAATAAAAGGAGGTAGTTAAAATTTGAATGATCGAGTGAATCGGATAAGCAACTACAGTTGATCCGTTGTTAGTTTGCTCCTCCTTCTGTCAACAAACAAAAGCCACCTCCTACAGGGTGCACGCTACACTCCACCACTTTACAACTATCCTATTCTTATTAAGTTAACTTTTTTTTTAAATTATAACTACTTAAAGTACTAAAAACATCAGTCATGGTATGATGTAGGCTTAACAATTTCATTTATAAAAAAAAATTAAAAAGTATTTTGTATTGTAAATACTTTTGAAAGAATTTTGTAGTAACTGCCTATAGTAGTAACTTGCCGGCCGCGTTGGCGTTGTTGGTAACGTGCTCGCCTCTCATCACGCGGTCTTGGGTTCGAATCCCACTCGGGCATGGCATTTTTTCATACGTTACAAAAAATTCATTTCATCCTTCACCGTCTGCATTAGCAGCAATTTGCAAAACAGTCGGACGTTAAACCAAAAAAAAAAAAAAAAAAAATATAGTAGTAACTTGTATTAGTAGTATCAATATAGGGTGATTCAAAAAGAGCGCCGGTTTTGATATATCAAATTAAGAGATTTATTTTATTGAAAAACTGAAAATAAATACATCAACAAGTTCATCTTACCTTCCGATTTTATGTATGAAAAATGATGTCATGCATGTGTCTTCCTCTACTGCGCTGGCACGCATCATCTCTGTCCATAAAATTGGATATTACTGCACGACAAGTTTCGACTTCCATTTGCCCGATAACCCGTCGAATTTCCTCCTTCAAGTCATTGATGTTTCGGGGTTTATTGGCATACACCAATGACTTCAGATGACCCCAAAGATAAAAGTCACAAGGCGTCAAGTCACACGACCTTGGTGGCCATTGATGGTCGGAATTACGAGAAATGATGCGATCCTGGAACCGTTCACGGAGCAACAACATTGTTTCTCGTGCAGCAACTGAATTTTATACGGGTGATATTGGAAATCATACCGAAGAATTCTCCGTACAGAAGAACATCGTAAACCCAATTGTTGAGAACGGCGACGTATTGATTTTGCTGGGCTAACAGCCACACTGTCACGAACCAACGCAACGTTCTGCTCAGTTCGGCCAGAACGACGACGTCCAGAACTTTTAAGGTCGACTGTTGAACCCGTCTCAAAAAACTTTTTCATGAGCCTGCGAACTGTTGATTCATTCGGTGCTTCATTACGTCCTAGAGTACCGCGAAGTCGCCTGACAGTAGCCGCATAACTCTCTCCACTCTGGTAAAATGTTTTGACGATTAACACTCGTTGCGCAATAGTAAACTTCTCCATGGTTAGACACAGACTGCGAGAGTACTACACTGCGAACAAGAGAAACTACAACTGAATCGTCAATCGGAATGTTCTCCGAAATAGAAATGAGGTCTAACAATGTTGCCAACCGATAAACAAAAATTTACCAGCCGTTTAAAAACCGGCGCTCTTTTTGAATCACCCGTTAGTAGTGACTATTAATACTATAGTATTAATTAATTATTATTAATCACTACTTATAGTAGTGATTAATTGTAATAATAATAGTAGCTTGTAGTAATTTTAGTAAAAATGCTCAGTGACGTCATTATTTGTTTATATTAGGAGCAAACTAAGAGAGACTGGAGTATAGAAGTATTATTATTTTTGACAGTTTGGTGGACCTGTCTCAACCGGAGGAATGAAAGGAGGTAGTTAAAAAATTTGAATGATCGAGTGAATTGGTTAAGTGTAAGTGTTAAAGTAGAAATAAGAGCAGAAGAAGAAGAAGAATATTAAACAGATTGTGAACAGAATTATTCAAACTTGATAATTAATCGCATTATTTATAATAACGTTACTCACTCCACTCCACTCCACCAACAGAGTGAAGTGGAGTAGTTACTTGTTGAAAACTTTTAATAACTTTAAAAGTTAGGTGAGCTGAATCACTAAAAGTTTCCTTCCTTTCTCTCTCTTTCCATCCACCATCTTAAACACATTTCATTGTATAGTCCATTCGAAAAATAGCATATGATATTTTACTACAACCTTGATTGGTATAGAAGTGCCAAGACAAAACTCTATCTACAGATAGATATTGTTATATTGTTGTATTGATATAATATTATATATATTATATATATTGTTATATTGTTACAATTATATAGGTACCGGGTGAGCATAAAGTCTTGCCCTGATTATAAAAATTTATTGCAGAATAACTGTTTGACATAATAATTTAAATTTGATGCTGTTACATAGGTTAGTGTTAATAGTTTTTTTTTGAGATTACTTACATTAGTAAACTTCAACGTGTGCCCCCTTGGTAGCTCGGAGAATGTCGAAGCGGTATTCCAGTTCCCGCCAGGTGTTTTGTAATATGTGTTCTGTCACAGTACTCACAGCAGCTTGTATCGTAGCCTTCAGTTCGTCAACGTCAGCAACTGGTGTGGCGAAGACTCTACCCTTGATATAGCCCCAGAAAAAAAGTCAAGGGGAGTAATGTCTGGAGAGCGGGGTGGCCAGGGTGTTGGACCATCCCTTCCAATCCACCGATTTGGAACTGGAATACCGCTTCGACATTCTCCGAGCTACCAAGGGGGCACACGTTGAAGTTTACTAATGTAAGTAATCTCAAAAAAAAACTATTAACACTAACCTATGTAACAGCATCAAATTTAAATTATTATGTCAAACAGTTATTCTGCAATAAATTTTTATAATCAGGGCAAGACTTTATGCTCACTCGGTATATTGTTATATTGATATTGTTCAGATATTGTTATATTGTTTTGTAGATAGACAAAATTTTATCTACAGTCCGGCCTCTGTTAGTTTGCTCCTAATGTAAACAAATAATGACGTCACTGAGCATGCGCATTATATCAAAATGTGTACACGCTCATTAAAAAGTAACAACTAAATACTTTCTAAAGTATTTAAATACAAAATACTTTTAAAAGTATTTTTATAAATGAAATTGTTAGGCCTACATCATATCATGACTGATGTTTTTAGTACTTTAAGTAGTTATAATTTAAAAAATAGTTAACTTAATAGGAATACGACATCCATAAAGTGGTGGAGTGTAGCGTGCACCCTGTAGAAGGAGGCTTTTGTTAGTTGACACTAGGAGCAAACTAAGAACGGCCGAACTGTATTTCATATAGAAAAGAGAAAGTAAAAAAATTTGGTGTGAAACACTCACACAACTTTCTCTTGCCAGTGCAAATAATTAACAATAAACCTGACATTATTAATAAAACATTAGAAATAAACAAAAAACTAACCTCAATGAACATAACCTAATTTTAATCATATATATGAAAGACGCAAAATGAAAACGATCTCAGTTTGCCTTAAAAATACGGAAAATCACTCTTTCACGCTAAACTAGGCACTGTACAAAAAAAATGCTTGTATAAAAGTTTTAGATATTTTAATTTTCTATAAATTTGATTATATAAACTTTTGCCGTAAAATGCATACTTAGGCGGAAATCTTAAAAAAAATCGATTTTTCACACGTTTTCGTGAGAAAAAAACAGAAAATCGCTAATTACAGCTAAACTAAGAATTTTTGAAAAAATATGTAACCTAAGTATGTAAGTTAAGTTTCAAGTTTCAAGTTCGTACGATGTTTCGTTCTTGAGATATTTTGTACACACGCACGCACGCACGCACACGCACACACGCACGCACACGCGCACATACACGCGCGCGCGCACACACACACACACGCACAGACCAATCGCTAAAAACATTGTTTTTTGGTTCAGAGGGTCTGAAAACGTATAGATCCGGTGAAAACTGGATTACTAAAAATCGACATGATAACAATACATTCCTTCTTCCATCTTCACTTCGGCAAGAGAAAGTAAAAAATCATAAAGCCTAGAAAAATAAGAATAAGGATAAGGATAAGGATGAGGTTAAGGTTAAGGATAAGGATAAGTAGAGGGAGAAGTAGAAGGAGAAGGAGAAGAAGAAGAAGGAGGAGGAGAAGGACGAGGAGGAGGAGGAGGAGAAGGAGAAGAAGTTAAACCAACAAAAACAGAGTTAAACAAGCAACATAAATAATAATGGAAACGTATTCGTACAAAAGTTGAATATATTATAATATAATGAACGTCACAATAAGAAGAGCGGCGGTTTATTTAGTGAGAGAGAGGGTGCATTCATTAATAATGTGGTAGCCACATTTATATATTGCATAACAGATTATACCTACATTAGACATTTAAAGTTTAAAAGGAGAGTGCGTCGTCGTCGTTTAAAAGGTCTATGGAAATAGTAATCAATTTGTGGGTGGGTGCCATTTAACTAAAGTTTTAATCACTAGTGAAGAAAGTTAGTTATACACTCCGATCCAACAGTTAATCACTGGTTACCTCCCCCCCTCTACCCTCTACCTCTCTCCTCTACACTCCTAAAAACAAAAGTTTTCCTCTCCGCCAGAAGCGCCATCATGTGAATCACTACTACTTTATAAACCTATCTAAATGTATGTATGTGTGCGTAAACGCACGCACGCACCCACATGTGCGCGCCAGTATTTCGTTTTACAAATGCTTCAATAACTCATCCTCACCTTTTTAATTTCTATAAGATCTACGGCTATATTAAAAATCTACTGTGAAAAAATGACAAATCTGTCAATAAAAATACGTTTTTTAGGTTTGAAGAACAATCAATAACTGTGTTTTTAATGGCTAATAAAAGTGTAAATTTATTTAGCAAAACTTGTAGAGATTTTCATTCTAAAGAGAATGATTTAAAATAGGCCAAAAATAAACAAACACAAAGTTTAAAAAATTTATGTGATTGAACTATTTAAGAAGAGAAGAGGTAGAGGTGTAAATGACATTAGTCAGAGTTATCTTCTCTGAGAGTAATGAATTTCACTACACAGCCAGACCATGTGGTGAATGAAGTGAAGGTGTCATTTGCAGGGTGGAAAGTGAGTGCTTTTCGGAGGGCCTGGCATGCTGATAAGCATACTCTTTTAACTCAGTGAGTTGTGGCAATAGTAAACCGCCTGACTCGTCGTTTTTACTTAGTAAAGCATGTGTTGTTGTTTAGGTGGTCATCAGCCTGGTTGGCTGGTTTGAACCACCTGTAGAGGTTTTACTAAGTAAAACGAGGAGTGAAGTGGTTTACCATTGCCACAACTCACTGAATGGAAAAGTACACTTATCAGCATGCCGGGCCCACTCTGCAAATGATACCTTCACTTCATTCACCACAGGGTCCAACTGTATAATGAAATCCATTACTTTCAAAGGAGAAAACTCTGATTAGTGTCACAGCACACCTCTACCTCTTCTCTTCTTAAATGATTTACTCATTTAATTGGCTGACTATATCACAGAACTATTTATTTTAGCCCTGCAACTAACAGATTGAGTGTAAATAATTTGACACTCCACCTGTCGTCTGTTATGGGCAGTAACAATAACAATACAAAAACTTATTCACTTGTAAATACTAAAAAAGTAAGTATCTGATATTAGAAGTGTTTCAGCATCATAATTATAATTTATTAACGTAAAAAATAAGCATTTTAATTTTAACGCGATTTTTAATATTGATAGAAAAGTAGGAAAGTAGGACAAATTGGTGAAAAGTAGGACTTTTCCTATTTTCCTACTAAAGAGTAAGACAAATTGGTGAAAGTAGGACTTTTCCTATTTTCCTACTAAAGAGTAGGACAAATTGGTGAAAAGTAGGACTTTTCCTATTTTCCTACTAAAGAGTAGGACAAATTGGTGGAAAGTAGGACTTTTCCTATTTTCCTACTAAAGAGTAGGACAAATTGGTGGAAAGTAGGACTTTTCCTATTTTCCTACTAAAGAGTAGGACAAATTGGTGGAAAGTAGGACTTTTCCTATTTTCCTACTAAAGAGTAGGACAAATTGGTGGAAAGTAGGACTTTTCCTATTTTCCTACTAAAGAGTAGGACAAATTGGTGGAAAGTAGGACTTTTCCTATTTTCCTACTAAAGAGTAGGACAAATTGGTGGAAAGTAGGACTTTTCCTATTTTCCTACTAAAGAGTAGGACAAATTGGTGGAAAGTAGGACTTTTCCTATTTTCCTACTAAAGAGTAGGACAAATTGGTGGAAAGTAGGACTTTTCCTATTTTCCTACTAAAGAGTAGGACAAATTGGTGGAAAGTAGGACTTTTCCTATTTTCCTACTAAAGAGTAGGACAAATTGGTGGAAAGTAGGACTTTTCCTATTTTCCTACTAAAGAGTAGGACAAATTGGTGGAAAGTAGGACTTTTCCTATTTTCCTACTAAAGAGTAGGACAAATTGGTGGAAAGTAGGACTTTTCCTATTTTCCTACTAAAGAGTAGGACAAATTGGTGGAAAGTAGGACTTTTCCTATTTTCCTACTAAAGAGTAGGACAAATTGGTGGAAAGTAGGACTTTTCCTATTTTCCTACTAAAGAGTAGGACAAATTGGTGGAAAGTAGGACTTTTCCTATTTTCCTACTAAAGAGTAGGACAAATTGGTGGAAAGTAGGACTTTTCCTATTTTCCTACTAAAGAGTAGAACAAATTGGTGAAAGTAGGACTTTTCCTATTTTCCTACTAAAGAGTAGGACAAATTGGTGGAAAGTAGGACTTTTCCTATTTTCCTACTAAAGAGTAGGACAAATTGGTGAAAGTAGGACTTTTCCTATTTTCCTACTAAAGAGTAGGACAAATTGGTGAAAGTAGGACTTTTCCTATTTTCCTACTAAAGAGTAGAACAAATTGGTGAAAGTAGGACTTTTCCTATTTTCCTACTAAAGAGTAGGACAAATTGGTGGAAAGTAGGACTTTTCCTATTTTCCTACTAAAGAGTAGGACAAATTGGTGAAAGTAGGACTTTTCCTATTTTCCTACTAAAGAGTAGGACAAATTGGTGAAAGTAGGACTTTTCCTATTTTCCTACTAAAGAGTAGGACAAATTGGTGAAAGTAGGACTTTTCCTATTTTCCTACTAAAGAGTAGAACAAATTGGTGGAAAGTAGGACTTTTCCTATTTTCCTACTAAAGAGTAGGACAAATTGGTGGAAAGTAGGACTTTTCCTATTTTCCTACTAAAGAGTAGGACAAATTGGTGGAAAGTAGGACTTTTCCTATTTTCCTACTAAAGAGTAGGACAAATTGGTGGAAAGTAGGACTTTTCCTATTTTCCTACTAAAGAGTAGAACAAATTGGTGAAAGTAGGACTTTTCCTATTTTCCTACTAAAGAGTAGGACAAATTGGTGGAAAGTAGGACTTTTCCTATTTTCCTACTAAAGAGTAGGACAAATTGGTGAAAGTAGGACTTTTCCTATTTTCCTACTAAAGAGTAGGACAAATTGGTGAAAGTAGGACTTTTCCTATTTTCCTACTAAAGAGTAGGACAAATTGGTGAAAGTAGGACTTTTCCTATTTTCCTACTAAAGAGTAGGACAAATTGGTGAAAAGTAGGACTTTTCCTATTTTCCTACTAAAGAGTAGGACAAATTGGTGAAAGTAGGACTTTTCCAATTTTCCTACTAAAGAGTAGGACAAATTGGTGAAAAGTAGGACTTTTCCTATTTTCCTACTAAAGAGTAGGACAAATTGGTGAAAAGTAGGACTTTTCCTATTTTCCTACTAAAGAGTAGGACAAATTGGTGGAAAGTAGGACTTTTCCTATTTTCCTACTAAAGAGTAGGACAAATTGGTGAAAAGTAGGACTTTTCCTATTTTCCTACTAAAGAGTAGGACAAATTGGTGAAAGTAGGACTTTTCCTATTTTCCTAGTAAAGAGTAGGACAAATTGGTGAAAGTAGGACTTTTCCTTTTTTCCTACTAAAGAGTAGGACAAATTGGTGAAAGTAGGACTTTTCCTATTTTCCTACTAAAGAGTAGGACAAATTGGTGAAAGTAGGACTTTTCCTACTTTCCTACTTTTTAGTAGTAAAGTAGGAAAAGTTCTACTTTCAAAAAAAGAAAAACACAATAACAGAGGAGGAAAAGTCCTACTTTCCTACTAAAAAGTAGGAAAGTAGGACAAATTTGCGAAAAGTAGGACTTACTTACTTACTTATTAGGAAAAGTAGGATTTTTATTGCACTCCTGGGCTAAAAAGTAGGAAAGTAGGACAAATTTGGGAAAAGTAGCACTTTTCCTACTTTCCTACTAAAAAGTAGGAAAAGTAGGACCACTTTGAGGCCTGTGGGTGCTTTTAGGATGGCCTGGCACGCTGATAAGCATAGTCTTTCAACTCAGTGAGTTGTGGCAATAGTAAACCACCTCACTCCTCTCCCTTTACTAAGTAAAGCATGTGGAGGTTCAAACCAGCCTTTCGGCTGTTATTTTGTAAACAACATGAAAATGATAGATAGAGGTGGCAGGCAGGCAGTAGTTACCTGTAGAGCGGTGGGCCAAAGGCAAGTCTGGTTGATGATGGTGGTGGTGGTGTGGTGGTGTGGCCTGCAGAGGGCTGCGGCCGAGGCGCTGGCCGTGTTCCCGTAGTGGGCCAACTCGACCGAAATACAGGTGCTGGGTGGGCATCGCAGCGTCACTATCTGGTTATCACAGGCCGCTCTTTGAAATGTTCTCAGTGTTCCCGACAACAGCGCTAACAACAAACACAACAATACATTATTAACTATATTTATACAGTTGAGCCGTTGTTAGTTTGCTCCTACAGTCAACAAACAAAAGCCACCTACTACAGGGTGCACCCTAGAGTCTGCCACTTTTTTAAATTATAACTATTTTTTAAATTATAAGTACTTAAAACATCAGTCATGATATGATGTAGGCCTAAAAATTTCATTTAGAAAAATACTTTTAAAAGTATTTTGTATTTGAATACTTTTGAAAGTATTTTGTTGTTACTTTTTAATCACCGTGTACACATTATGATATAATGCGCATGCTCAGTGACGTCATTATTTGTTTACATTAGGAGCAAACTTAGAGAGGCTGGACTGGTAGAGCCGTTCTTAGTTTGCTCCTACTGTCAACAAACAAAAGCCACCTACCTTAGGGTGCACGCTAGAGACTGCGACTTTACGGATGTCGTATTAACTATTTTTTAAATTATAACTACTTAAAATTCCCAAAACGGGCAGGTGGAGTGTTATTTTAATTGCACTCTATCTGTTTGGTCCAGGGCTAAAAAAAAGTAGTTCTGTTTCTTATCACATAGTCAGCCACTTATATGACTGAACTATTTAAGAACAGAAGAGGTAGAGGTGTACTGTGACACTAATCAGAGTTATCTTCTCTGAAAGTAATGAATTTCGCTATACAGCCAGACCCTGTCGTGAATGAAGTTGTTTGTTTTTTGATTTAACGTCCGTCTGTTGTGCAATTACTGCTAATGCAGACGGTGAAGGATGAAATGATTTTTTGTAACGTATGAAAATATGCCGGGCCTGAATGGGATTCGAACCCAAGACCGCATGATGAGAGGCGAGCACGTTACCAACTGCGCCAATGCGGCCGGCATGAAGTGAAGGTGTCATTTGCAGGGTGGAAAGTGAGTGCTTTTTGGAGGGCCTGGCATACTGATAAGCATACTCTTTCAACTCAGTGAGTTGTGGCAATTGTAAACCACCTTGCTCCTCGTTTTTACTTAGTAAAACCTCTAGAGGTTCAAACCAGCCTTTCGGCGGTTGACCTAAACAGTAAAGTACTTAAAGTTCTAAAAACATCAGTCATGATATGATGTAGGCCTAACAATTTCATTTATTTAAATACTTTTGAAAGTATTTTGTAGTTACTTTTTAATGAGCGTGTACACATTTTGATATAATGCGCATGCTCAGTGACGTCATTATTTGTTTACATTAGGAGCAAACTAAGAGAGGCTAAACTATACATTAAAATATTGTGACACTTATCGCTAAGGTCCGTTTCAGGATCTAGGTAATTAATTAATAATTAAAACACACAATTATAAATACGTAGGTATTACAACTAAAAGAGTTACAAAATAAATAAAAAACTAATTATAATAAAGTAATACAATAAATAACTTAATAATTTACTTAATGCTACTTACACAACAATTATGTAGAATGCACAAACAAAATGAAACGAATACAAGAAAACTGAATTCACTGCAACTACACAATAACTTTACACAATACACACACACACACACACACACACACACACACGCACACGCACACACACACACGCACACACACACACGCACACACACACACACACGAACAAAAACACACACACACACACATACACACAACATATGCCTGAAAACGCTTAGTTAGCAAGTTACGGCTAGCGAAAAATTTCACCTAGAACTCTGTACCCTCGAAGAAGTAAGGCCGTATAAAAATGTTAAATGTTGTTACAAATATACAAATACGATTGTTTCTTATGGTTTTTTAATCTGGAAAATTGAATAAAATTGGTTCCAGAGCTGTAAATGCAATACTTTCAGAGATATCTTACATAAAACACAAGAACTGGTGCAAAGAAATAACACATTTTTGTGTTTAACGTAAGATTACTTCCATAAATGGTAAATAAAGGTGTGTTTTTTCTTAAATAAATTTATAGAAAATTTAATTCTGAAAAGATTCATGTGAATTACTCAGGAATAAAATGAATAATAAATATTGAAATATTGAAATTTCGCTTTATTTAAAATTAAAACAGACGCACATTTTTAACTGCATAAAGTATTAACTAATATTATGTAGGTTGGGAGTAACAAATGATTACCTACGTACATATTGAAAAATATTCGTCTGTTTTGATTTTAAATAAAGCGAAATTTCAATATCTATTATTCATTTTTTTCCTGATTAATTCACATGAATCTTTTCAGAATTAAATTTTCTATAAATTTATTTAAGAAAAAATACACCTTTATTTACATTTATGGAAGTAATCTTACGTTAAACACAAAAATGTGTTATTTCTTTGCACCAGTTCTTGTGTTTTATGTAAGATATCTCTGAAAGTATTGCATTTACAGCTCTGCAACCAATTTTATTCAATTTTCCAGATTAAAAAACCATAAGAAACAATCGTATTTTTATATTTGTAACAACATTTACCATTTTTATACGGCGTTACTTCACCGAGGGTACAGAGTTCTAGGTGAAATTTTTCGCTAGCCATAACTCGCTAACTAAGCGTTTTCAGGCATATGTTTATATAAACTTTTTTTTCTTATTTTTACTTTCTCTTGCCTATATGAATATATAGGAAGGAAAGTATTGTTTTCATGTCGATTTTTCGAAATCGAGTTTTCACCGGATCTATACGTTTTCAGACCCCCTGAACCCAAAAAACATGTTTTTAGCGATTGGTCTGTGTGTGTGTGTGTGTGTGTGTGTGTGTGTGTGTGTGTGTGTGTGTGTTTGTAGGACGTAGCAAACGGGGACTTTCGTCAGCTAGCACAACACGAAACGGGGAACCGTTGCAAGACGGGGTAGCCCCGTTTTGTTTTTCATTAAATTTCGCTTCAGACACGATCTATAAAGGATTTTGTGAACTAAAAGTCAAAAATTTTACCATTCTCCGTTTTGAGGTATCTGCGACATACACACTACGCACTCGACGTTCAATTTTTTGACACCAGGGCCGCGCTGTAATCGCTCTTCGCACGCCTATGCACGCCTCCGCACACTTTTTCGATGGAACGAGGAACCAGTTTTTATTGGCTAATAGATTTTTGAATTAAATAATGTGATTGGCTCTCCCCTCCCATCGTCTTTTTAAATTTTAGAAGTCACGTAAGTGCTTTATCAATGCTGTTACCGCTCCGCCAGCAGAGCCGGTGTTATTATAAGTATTATAGAAAGAAAATACAAATACACAATTTTATATTTTGAACTAAATACATAATAATAACAAAAAGTTCTAATGTTGGACACAACACAAATAATATCAATTAATCAATTAATTCAAATTTAATCAATCATTAATGTTTTTAGCTTGATGAATCATCGATAAGTTAACTTTATACAATTAAAAAATACAAAAACATTGTTTAGTATCAATGTCTTCAATTTACATAACTTAACATTTTATTGTCAATATTCTGATTACTACTTTCATAGTTAAGAACCAAACACTGAATATTACTTAATAAAAAAGAACAATGTAATAATGTTCAAAAAACACAATAAAGCAACATAAATAAATAAAACAAATAAAATCCTGTAATTGAAAATTCCATTTACCAGATATACCTTGGGGATTTTTAAATCTCCAAAGTATTTTTTTGTAAAATAATTCAGTGGTAAGTAGTTTTCTTTTTTAATACAATTTATTTTTTTGTTTTAAATTGACTATTTACATTATAAACTTTTTAAAATAATAACATATACAAAATTTACAACAAAATGTTTTAAAACTTAACTAAGACTCACTTAACCAATCAGAAACGTTATCGTTTTACAAACAAATAACTAATTAATAACAATAATAATTGTGTTTTATTTACAAAACTTAGCCTACATTGAAAATAATACAATTTATATATACTAACTAGTTTTAACTAAATCACTTCACTTTCAAAATACAAACTTCACAACAGTTTGTACAATACTGACTGACTAAAAAAAAGATAGCCATTTTCGTAAAATAACAATAGAGTTTTCGTGAATGAAAAAGGATCTCAAATACAATGAATAATCTAGCGAAAGAAATAACAATATAGACGTAGTAGGACCAACAGAAGAAGACCATAGAATGTTTTACCCTGTACTATTTTTTTTATGTAAGAGTTGCCATCTCGAGGTATGACCTGTGTGAGATGGTAATATCATTGTTGATTTAAATTTACGCTCAGAGCGAAAAGAGACCCGCGGCCGACCAACTTAAAACATCTCAATAACTTGGAATGGGAGGTTGAACTAAAAACAGTTTAGGCTTTGAAAGGATAATATAAAGATACAAAGTAACCCTATTTAGTACTTTTCCAAAAATCATTTTATTTAAGTACTTGAAAGAAGATATCTATATCTTCAGTTCCCAATAGAAATTCCTTGACTCTCTTCAGAAATCTCGTTCGCACTTTACATTGTTTTATTTCTGTAGGCAGTAAATTATAAAATGTGGGTCCTAAGTACGAATAAAATTTCATGAAATGGCTACTATTTGGCTTAGGTACACTTACTTCTAATTTATTTCTTAAAATTTGTTTCTTTAAATTAATGTTCTCGTAACTCTTTTCACTTCGGTCAAAAAAGTTTCTAAGGACCTTATAAACGTAAAGGTTCTTAAAGGGAAGAACAGACAATTGTTTAAAAATGGGTGCAGATTGCTCTAACTGAGCCTTCCATGATATAATACGAATAAAATATTTTTGCAGTACGACTATAGGCTTCAGTGTTGTTGAATACGCACCACCCCATAAGGCCAATCCATATTCAAGTTTTGAATTTACCAGTGCATAGTAAACTGATTTCAACAAACTCATATCACACACGGTTCTTAATAAATAAAATATTCTTATATATTTAATTAATTTTAGTTTTAAATAGCTCACATGATTTTTCCATGTGACTCTTGAGTCCAAAACTAGTCCTAAGTATTTTATTTCTTCTACACGTTCTAATAGGGAGCAAGAACAGGTTTGAATTCCTGCACAAGCCAGGCTGTGATACTTTAGTTGTAATGGAAATTGAATTGATCGTGATACATTGAAAAACATATACAGTGGAACCTCTCTAATTCGTCTCGTTCGGGACCGAAGGAGTGACGAAATACAGAAAGTGACGAATTATGGAATTTGATATGAACGGTTAACAAATAACATACTCGTACGTATATTAGTTCCATAGAAGTCGAATTACATAAATGAAACTTACATTAACGATAAACACAATAAGTAATTCTAAGTCCTATAACTACAGTAAATTTGTATTAGTCTACGTATCTAGTTTTATACTACTTCAGAAATTCTGTATATGGTTGTACTTACATTTTCTAATTTGTAGAACGCAAAACACAGTAGGCGTTACCGAAAATAAAATTACAATCGAAAAAGTATACATTTGCAAAATCGATGAAACGAATCTTTAACTATGTATCACTTAACACTACAAAAAAATCACATTAAAATTTAGAAAACATTACTTAATTACACCAATATGTATGTAAAATGCCAAATTTATGTTTTGAAAAAGTGGGTTATTTTCTTTTCTACCAACGAGTTCTTTTCTTTTTCCACAGCCAACTGGCGAATTTGTCGTATTACAATTAATTTTGATAACTCTGCTTCTTTCTGTCTCTCATACCATTCGAATCACTTCGTCAGCATTCCTTCTATTTCTCGATTCATACCAATATTTTCAGTGCTTGAAACATATTCTTCGTTGCTATCTTCCTCAACAGGTGAATCTTTGTTTTGAACGTAGGCCACAATTTCTTTGTCACTTAAAATCTCGTACCCAAGTTCGTTAGCATCGTGCTCTATCCATTCAACTAATTCCTCGCCGGTAATATTTTTAGTCACAGGTATACTCTGGCACACTTCTTTTAATTCTGATAAGACATTGTTTGTTTCATTGTAAGAACGGATGCTACTAGTTTCTTCTCGGTCAGCCCACAGATTGTTCCAACAAGACTTAAGTGTTGTTTTCGAAATGTTATGCCATGCTTGTGATATGCTATATATAGCATCTTTGATTGTATACTTTTTCCAAAATTCTTGAACCTGCGTTTCATTTTCGGAAAATATCAAACTCTGCAGAAATATTTTCCTATAATGAACTGGGGAGGGCTGACGAATTATAGAAGGTGATGAATTAGAGAGTGACGAATTAGAGAGGTTTTACTGTATTTAGTTTTGGGACTCATTATCATATAGCTACTTGTGAATCACCATCTTAGTGCCATTAAATCTGATTGCATATCGGTATGCAATTGTTCTAATGAGTTGGCCTTATAAAAAAGTGCCGTATCGTCTGCAAAGGCAATGAGGTCACCTTTAAACGATCCATTGCATAATTCATTTACATAGATAAGAAAAAGTGGTCCAGACAACACTGACCCTTGTGGAATACCAAATTCAACTGAACCCTGTTCGCTCAAGGTACTGTTTACTTTGGTTTGCTGAGTTCTATTTGACAAATACGTTCGAAACCAGTTCAGTGGTAAGCCTCGGACTCCTGCATCGTTCATCCTTGATAAAAGGAGAGAATGGTCTACAGTGTCAAAAGCTTTCATAATGTCAACAAATATCGCAGCACATAAGCTACCTCCGTTTAATGCACTATAAACATTAATCATGTAATCAAGTAGTGCTTTCTCAGTATTCAAACCTTCCCTAAACCCATACTGGGTTTTGCTAAAAAATTCTTGTTTAGATAGAAAACACATTAATCTGGCTTTGACAACCTTCTCGAGAATCTTGGAGAACACTGACAGAAGAGCAATCGGGCGATAATTAGTAGGGTCATATTTATCTGATTTCTTGTATAACGGTTTTACAATTGTTTTTTTCAATGCATCAGGAAACACGCCAGAGCTGAGGCTCTGATTAATAAGATACACCAAAATATCAACAATAACCGGCAATATATACTTTAACATTACAGGAGTAACATTATCAAATCCGGGAGCTTTTCGATTATTAAGTGAATTTATAATATTAGTTACCTCATAATTCGTAGTTGGGTAAAAAAACATACTATCATTGGTACATGGTTTTTTAAATAATCTTCTGTGCGTATCGTTATTTTGGGCTATTACAGAAATGTCTAAGTTTATTTGTTCCCTAAGACCTTTTGCTACTGTACAAAAAAAAGTATTAAAAATATTGGCTACCAACATTGGCTTATCAACAATTACCCCAGTTTCAGTTTTTAGTGAGATAGTTTGGCTTTGGTTCTTTTCATTCCCTATGATATGGTTTATTGTTTGCCACTGTTTCTTAGCATCCTTTTTATTATTTTCAAACAATTAACTATAATGTAAATTTTTCGTTCTTTTTATTTGAATTTGCAGTGCATTTTGTAATGCGTTATAAGCTACTTTTAATTCCATATTATCAGGATGTTTTAAGCACCTTTTATATAACGCATTTTTCCTATCAATTTGGAATAAGAGGTCGTCGTTCATCCAAGGCTGTAATTTTTTTTTAAACTTCGATTTCAATTTAGGACTAGCCCTACTTCGTGACATTTCCATACATAAGTATAGTTTATTTAAAAACACTTGAAAACCTGTAGAAACATCACTTCCATACACGTCATTCCAATTGGTTTTTTTAAGTAGACTAAAAAGAAGTTTAAAGTTTAAAGGCTGGACCTTTATTTCTTTTGAAACAGTTTTTCTGTTTATTTTAATATTTAGACAAGCTGCAATCATTCTATGATCAGTAATATTACTATCAATTATGAGGCAGATCAACTCAGTGTAAAGTTTTACTTTGTGTCTAAAAAAAATGTGATCAATACATCGATACATCAGAACCAGACTGTGACATTTAAAAATCAAGACTTTTGAGAAATAAAGGAAAATAGATTTAGTAATAACTTTCAAATGCAGTTGCACAAAATCATTTGTCATTACCTACCTGAAAACCTTACAGCACTAATGAAAACACTACAAATTTATAATTCACAAGAAAAAAATCTTTATTTATGTGACTGATATGCTATAAAATAATTTTTTATTTGAATTTCTTGAATTGGAACAGTATGGCTTTGACAATTTAGTTCACCTTTCCTACATGTTACACTATGTCAGCATGTACTAACTATAGTTAAAATTTACGAATTTATAATTTAACTAGAACATTAGTTACAAGAACTGAATCTAAAATTTTGTTGGGGGGGAAAATATTATTATTATAAATAATTGTAACAAATGAATGTTAAATTCAATTTGTGTTCTAGTACATTTTTCTCAATAACAATATTAAAGACAAAAAACATGTTCCATAAACTTTTTTATACATAGGTATAATAAACACTGATAAATAAATAAACTAATGTAAAACATTGATAAAGACTTAAAATAAACAATATTCATAAGTTTATTTTCTACAAGAGTATAACTACAGTGCTAATAAAACTTTAAAAATTCAGTGACTTTAAAATGCACAAAATTACAATACCTTATTAAAAATTCAACTTACAATTATTAACGTAAAATTAATAAATTACGATATCACTGAGTACAAAGTAATAATTGAAACTAATTAAACCGACAAATTAATTCGACAATTTTTTTAAAAAGCACTGCCTATATTAAAACATTTTGTAGAACGGTAGCACTACACTTTAAGAAAATTTTTTTAAGCTTAGGCACATTATTTAAAATGATAGAATTAGGCAACTAATAAAAATGTGAACGCAAATAAACAATAGTAATACTCTTATCCCTTTGATTGACCTAATCACTTTCAGAAGTAAGTTCTTTATCACAGTTTTTTTCCATGTTGATTGAAGAAGGTAAGCTTTTAAAATAGTCCCAGTGAACTTTAGGAATAATATGTTCATCGCACAATGACATCAAATCTTTTTTCTTCTTATCACTTATAATTAATTGTTGATCACAGTAAGCATGTTCAAGTTGCAACTTAGGCATCTTTCGCGAAGTTCTTGTTCGGACATCAATACTCATGTAACTTGTATCACTGTAGTTATTTTTATAAAAAATAGTAAATGGGCTTTTTTTTCAAAGTGCATTACCCTAATGTTATTCCAAACCACTTTTTGACCATTAGAGTTTTGACTGTAGTTATGTCCAAGAGAAAGAGCTAGTTTTTTGAAGTCGTAAATGTCGTCAGTGTTTATTTCAATTACATTGTAGGGGTGGCCAGTCTTTTTCGCAGATTTCAATACGGATACTAATTGTGAAGGGTGAGTGATAGAACCTCCTTTTATAATTCGTCTCCTTTCTTTCTCGATTGCTGCATGTATAGAATCATTTTCATTTTGAGTGTGGCCAGCAATAAGATACTTCTGTGTAATTGATTCAATATTACTGAAATTCTGTAATGCATATAAATACAAGGCAGCAATATTTTTATTCTTATTTTGCCCAATACAATTATCCGCGTATAAAATTAATTTTGTCACACCGATACTTAACTTTTTTTCAATTAATTGCAGTAGACATGAACTAACTTCATTGGCTCCTTTCTTTGCTGTTGTCTCTGTCTAGAAGAAGCAGGTGCCATGTTTTGACTGTATGTCAAAAGTAGTAAAATTAAAACATGAGAGTTTTCGTTTATAGTACAATGATGAACATTCTCCACAAGGCACAGACAGAACAGCCTCAAAGTCGAAACAAATAACAGCTGTTGTAAGTTTATTCTCATCGCAATTTTCAATATCTTTTTTCTTTTCTTCCCTACTTATATTTTTCTCTTCAATGTGGTGGTCATACTGTACCTGAATCTCAGCCCTGTCATTGATATTACGTTGTTGATAACTGGAACACAAATTACATTGATCTTTCTTTGGCTGATAAAAGGAGATATTAAATTCATGATTGAAAATCTGAGAGTAAACGTGTTTTTGGCAATTTTTTTAATATCCTCCATTCGATTATTTTTAATGCAGTCTTCATTGTGTTTCTTAACTTTCTCAACATAAAGATCATACAATCTTGTTAAGTTTAAAGATCCATCAACATACTGTCGTTTTGTCCTTGAACGACAATAGTGAGATGGAACTCGGTCTATTGATTGAATGTGTTCTCTTATGTCTTCTGCTTCAAGTATAATTTTGTTACTACATGGATGTTTCCCTCTTTTATCTTCCTCCACTGTCCCATCATCACGTACTTTCTGCCATGCGGTATGAACATATCTTTTACTTACACTCAATGTCCCAAGAAACATTGTCTTACAAACTCTTATCATATTATTGTTCTTTATAGAAAAAAAAATGAAAAATTTTTGGACCTGTGACTGCTTTCACATGCATACCGATATTTTGGTTCTACAATTTTACAATGACGAATTATAAATTCCCGTTGTTTATTTATGTCACCCATAGACCAAAATGCACTTTTAATTTTTAAACGATCTTCTACGCCAAACTTAGAACTACATTTCAATCTACATTTCTCACTGCAGGGAGGTTTTAGTTGTCTTTCAGGAATAGCTGTGCCCGTAGAACTTATATAGGACTTACCACTATTCAGGTTTTGTTTACGTACATGTTTCTTCCATTGTACAGGCTTTGGAAGCCTTTTACGAGAACCACTGTCGGGAACAGATTCCAATGCCGTTGAAGGTGACAACGTTAGCTGACTGCTATCACATTTCTTTGCCTTACTCTTTCCTGAAACATCATTAATTTTGAGAACTATAGGCCTACCTATTTATTTTTAATATCAGTATTATAATTTTGTGTTCACATTAATTAAAGGTTACTTGTTGTTATGTCCAGTATTAAAGAATACATTACATAAAACAAAATTAGGGGGAAAGAATACTAAGGTGACAAATGGTAGAAATCAATTTAACTAATCGTTTTAACTTAATAAATTTAATAAGTTAATTATAAATAAATTAATTAAACTAAATGTGAACTGTTCTGTAATCAATGTTTCATTCTGATAGTATGCACGTAATCTGTGGTAAACATCATGTGCTCTGGTTCTCACAAATTGCAAGTAATCTATGGAACCCATTCGATGATCGTAATAAATAAAAACTAAAAATTATAATAAAACTAATCGATGACTCATTCTGATAATATGCAGTATGTACTGGACCTTTGAAAATCTATTGTAAACATCTGGCTCGGGTTTATGAAACAAAATTAATATTATCACATCCGATACAATGTCAATATAAAATAACAAAAATACGCCTATCAAGTTTCTAATCAATCCCAACCTTTTTATTTTTTTTGGCAGTCACAGTAGGTGTAACACTATATCTGCACTTTTAGAAAATGTAACTACTCCTTCCCACCATACACACAATCAATTTATACATTGACACGTGTTCGTTTTGTTAAGAACTTAGGAACATAAGAAACATAAAAAAAGATTGGGATTTTTAACTTTTTGACAGCATTTTTTTAAAAATCAGTATATTATAATTTATTGGTGTGTAGGTATTTTAACTACATATCGTATAAAGTACAATGCGTACCCATAACCTTATCGGGCTCATAAATAGCAGCCACTAAAATTTCATTTTGAGGGGTGCAATTAACAATTTTAGTAAGTTTTGATTAGAAATACCTTTAGCACGTATACGTTGAGATGTGTTAGCTAGTACAGAGTCTTCATCGGCGTCATTGTCTGTTGTTGATGATGACCTATCGCTGATATTTACGTAATTAGGATCGTTGTCAAAGTCATCCTCAGTCATTTCCTCTATTAATTGAGAACTTTCATGGTTATTGCCTTCATTGTACTGCTGAAAATATAGAAATGTATATAATAGGTATCATTTACGAACAAATTCTTGTATTGCATCCTGCCAACCATTTAATTTATAAATTATTAGGCTACAATATAAACTATTCTTTCTTACCTTTCTTTTGGTTGCAATTTCTTTTAAACTTTTGATAGTTATGGAGGTACCATCTTCTTTAGAGTTTAAAAAAATTTAAATTAAATTTAAATTTAGAACGGTCTTTTCCATTCAGCCATATCAGGAAAACTCCAAAGTACAACGTGTTTAATATCTATTGTATGTTTTTCTATAAACGACATCAAAATAAAGTAGGCTGTCAATTCAACCTGTTTTTCGCTTTAAAAATATCAAGATTATGCTAATGAAAATTCACACAATATTCCGTAAAAGAAACTAGTCAAACATACCTGATTTAGTTCTTGATCTTCGAAGTCATTTGTGACTGTGTTCAAATTAAATTCATAATATGATGGCTTCTGTTCACAATTTATAATTTCATTGTATAAGTCTGGTTGTAATTCCTGCAAAAAGTACCCAGTGGATAATATTTTTATAACACAAAGAGAAGATCTGTACACACAGGTACCTAAAAACAACTAAGGCATTGACCTATTTTATAATTCAATCTTGAAAAATATGTACGCATACAGTAAGAAAATGTATTAAAAAAAAACATTGTTAGTTGTAGAACTATATTAAAATGAAATTAGGTACAGAAATAGATAATTAAATGTATTACACTAATATTACATACTTAAAAGTTAGGTACTAACCTGTATTTCTGTTAAATCTGGAGAAGGACTGGAGAATCTATCATCTTCTTCAATGGTTTCCTTCGTAGCTAAGTCAAATATTAATTTAGCTCGTGATGATATATTTGACATTTTTGAATATTAAAGATAGTAGCGACAAACAATTTATAAACATAAACGGAAACGGTAAAACTTTGAGACGACTAATAGACGAAACAAATGGACAGAACAGTAGACAGCGTGTTGCTATAACAAAATTTGGTGTGAACTGATGGATTGTAATAAAAGCATACTGTGACAACTCAAAACAGAACAGTCTGACTCGGTACTATGCGCCTCTCACGAACACGAAATTCTCTGAGAGCAATGAATTTCGTTATACAGCCAGACCTTGTGGTAAATGAAGTGAAGGTGTCATTTGCAGGGTGGAAGGTAGGTGCTTTTCGGAGGGCCTGGCATGCTGATAAGCATACTTTTCCACTCAGTGAGAAAGGCAAGGTAAACAACCTCACTTCTCGTTTTACTTAGTAAAACCTCTAAAGGTTTAAACCAGCCTTTTGGCTGATGACCTAAACAACAACAACATTAATTGTGAAACTAAATAGATTTTATGTAAAATGAGCTGAAAATTTGAATAATTTAGATCCCAGACATGTAACTAGAGTAATATTTCAGACATCTGACAAAATCTACCAAATTTGGTCTCGAAAAAATGTTTTCTTTAAGGTTTGAAGTCCTACATTAACTTTGTTAAATGGGTAACCAACATGTAAAATTATTAAACAAAACTTCTAAAGAATTTAATTCTGAAGAGAATGGTGTAAAATAGGCCAATAAAAAACAAATACAAAACTTACGAAAAAAAGTTTTTATTACACCGAAACAAAACAGAACTGTCAACAAAAATTTCAAATCACACAGAAAGTCCTTATTATACTTGGTAACACAATTTCAGTGTAAAAATTAGTATTTCCATGAAAGAAAGAAATTTCTTGCAAAATAATTTGCAACTTCTCTTAGAATAAGTTCCTCTACTTACAAGTCGTGAATTTATTTTCCAACAAGGTGGATCGGCTCCACATTTCTCCTTAGCCACTAGGAATCATTTAAATTAAACTTTCAACAACTGGATTGGGCGTGATGGACCGATCTATTGGCCTCCAAGGTCGCCTGACTTGACACCTCTTGATTATTATTAGGTACCTGTGATGTCGTAAGCTTTAGTATATGAAGAAAAAGTTAAAACAAGGGAAGAGTTTGTGATCAGAATTCATAACGCTGCTGAACTTATTCAAAACAAACGTGATTAAATACACAATGCCATTGAAGCAATTTTAATTAGAGTACAATGGTGAATAACTTATACTGTGGTGGAGCCTATTTTGAACAATTTTCGTAGTACAGTAGTAAATTGTAATTTTTCTACTGTATTAGGCCTACCTCTCTAATTGAAGTTTTGTATTTGCTTTGTTTTCTTTAAGTGTTACCAAGTATTACAAGGACTTTTTGTGCGATTTGAAATTTTTGTTTACAGTTTTTTTTTGTTTTGCTGTAATAAAAACCTTTTTTCGTGAGTTTTATTTGTTCTTTTTATTAGACTATTTTACATCATTCTCTTCAAAATTAAATTGTCTACAAGTTTTGTTTAAAAATTTTACGTGTTTGTTACCCATTTAACAAAGTTAATGTAGGTACTTCAAACCTTAAAGAAAACAGTTTTTCGAGACCAGATTTGGTGTATTTCGTCATATCTCAAGAACAATTCTAGTTACAGATCTGGGGTTTGTTATTCAATTTTTCAGCTCATTTTACATGAAACCTATTTAGTTTCAAAACTGAATTAACGCTCTAGAAATTTCTGCAGGGTTTCATTTCTGCGGGGGAACTGAAACCCGGACGAACATTTTCGCCAGCTGTAACTCGCTAACGAAGCGATTCCGGATCTATGTTTACATTAACTTTTTATCTTATTTTTGGTTGTAGTTCACCTCCGAAGTATCTCCGCTTCTTCGTGAATCACTCTGTATGGTGCCTTAGGGTACAAAACAAAGTATACCCATGGTCAGTTTGCCGATACCCCTCCCGTACCTAGCCAGGATAACAAATGGAGTTCCTTTGGTTATGATTTTTTCTCGCGATGTGGTCATCGAAAAGCTCAAATTGTACAGGATAATAGTTGAGCTGAGCGCCTATTTGCGGAAATTTTTTGAACTTGAAGATCGTGATTTAAACATTTAAATCTTTTTAAAATTAAAACTCTCAGAGTATACATAAAATTGTAATTAAAATTAAATTTTCATTTGAGAAAAATACCCCTACGAATTTTTTTAGATTTTATCAAGGTATAATTGACTTTTCACTATTTTTGCAGTTTGTACGGTTTTTAGGATCCTGCAGTAGGCCTACACCCGACAAAAATTTTGGATTCTAATTTTTTACATTGTATAGGTACCCTGGAGTACATAATTTTGTCCATTTCTAACGGTTTTACAGCTAAAAGAACATTTTGAAGCTGTTTTCAGCCGGTAAAAATTGACTATACACCAATATAAAAATACGTAAATAAACAAATGTGAGGTCGAAAATTGGGGTAGAGAACAGGAAAGTTATTCTAATGCACGGAACGCGAAAAGGCAACTTATTTGGCATTCGCTTGGAGGTGCAAAGGAAAACTGTACAAAAATGTCCACGCCAGCCAAACGTGTACAATCTCTGTAATTGCAATTGATTGTCAGTATTTTCCAGTGTCCATCTTCACGTCAACTTATTAATTGTCCATTAAACAGGTCTTTCAATAATAAAACAAAACAAGCGAAAATGAATTTCATGACACAATACAAAGATCTTATACATAGTACTGTGCTTTTTCGTATCCGGTTGTTTTACGTTGCTTAATAATTCTTTTAAAGGTTTTGTAGTAGGCTATTCTTATTTTATATTTAAAAAATTAATATTCATGCTCCTTCAGAAATAATGCACTCTCATAAGTTTAAATGCATGGAAACTTTAGAATATTTAGTTTTTTTAAAAAAGGATTTACAAGAATCACCCTGTTTTGCTTTTAATGTGGCCTGAACATGCCAATTTTTGCATCCTGAGGACTGCATCTACTTTTCCCAGAGATCTCTAAGATGTAACAAATTTTAAATGTGAGAATATGAAGTAAGCATAATAAATACTGAGAAGTAATGATAAATGCTCAGAATTTGTTTAAGCGTTTTAAGGCGTAACAGTCTACTATTTAATGTTATTGCAAATAAATTTGTATGACTGTCTCAAGATAGTTCGCTGTCTAACGCGACTCCTAAAAATTTTTACATTCCACAATAGACACTGAAAATATTTTCGTAATGATCACTATTTTTGCAGTTTACATACTACTATATTGAAAGTAGTTCCACTACGATACACTAATCAATCAGTGAGAGTAATTGGCGGTTTTTATGTGAATAGGTAATGGAAGTATTTGTTAACACACATTACATAAAAATACCGGTGTATGTTCCTAGACGAACAACGATGAACTGAAAGACTTGATACACGATTAAATCAGTCTATATTTTTCAAAATCAATTAAAAAAAACGTATGTTTGTTTGGGTACGATGAAGCAGTGAAGGCGCCTTTACTGCTATTGTATACATATCAGTACTTCACCGACAAAGTCGGTGAAGTGACTTTATCGGTCACCGATAAAGTCGGTCATTTATGTGTTATTCGCTCTTGACATTGACAAAAATGTATATCTTAATGTTTACATTTTATGAATATATTGGGACACTTATAGCTGAGGTCCGTTTCGGGATCTGGGTAAGATAAATAATTAAAGAACTATTCGTTTACAAAATTACAAGTATTTATTACAAATTATAAACTACAAAATAAAATTCTACAAATAAACTACAATTACTACAATTAATGCACTTAATAAATAATGAACTAATTGCAATAAATTAATGCAATACTCACAATAATATTTTCAAGAATTTTTTAAATTAAAATTTAATTCTAATTAATTTTATTCTTGAAATAAATTTTTCAAACAAATTTTTCAGTTATAGATTTATATTAATAATGATGATGATGAAACTTATCGCCTTGAAACGCGTGCTAGTACAAAAACTAGTAAGTACTTGTTGTACGGCATTTTAATAAAAAATTTGTGATAATTTACATCCAAAAAAAATAATAAAATATAAAATTGTAAAAATTTACATCCAGCAATTCAGGTAAAGATGGAAGCAATTCCAACGTATGATTCTGTTTCAGGCGGATAAATATGACAAACTTATAAGGGATTCTTTCACAGCTAGGAAATCTTACAAAATGAATACGTTGCACTACAACTAAGGGAAGTTTCTTTATGCATTGCGATGATAAGCAACGTCGTGCGACACGACGTTGCCGTTCAGGAAACCTGAAGGTCATACCTGGTTGTTTTCCCGCCTTCCCCGTTTTGGGAGTGCGAAATTCCCCGTTGAGAAAAACCGTTAGTACCCCTTTTCGTCGGTTAAATTCAGACAGGGAAAAAATGTTTTTATTAAAAACCAAACATGTATTGTAGGTAATGAGATTAACTTTTACTAAAATTTTACAATTTTAATTAAATGCACTTACGCTAAAGGGGAGCACCCGTTTTGACGGTTTTGTGCGTGGTACCCCGTGACCTACCTCCTACAAGTATGTGTGTGTGTGTGTGTGTGTGTGTGTGTGTGTCTGTGTGTGCGTGTGTGTATGTCTGTGTGTGAACAGAATATCTCAAGAACGGAACATCGTACGAACTTGAAACTTGAAACTTAAGTTACATACCACTACCGAACCCGACACGAACATTTTCATCAAAATCGGTCAACCGAAAGTAGTAGTTTATTCGTATAATTTTTCACTGTTTTGCGATTTTCTCAAAAACTGGTCCTACGATTTTTTTAAAAATCGCCTGGTTTACTCAATTTTTTTATTCTCTACAAGATAGGGTAGGCACCATGTTTGCTGAAATTCTGCGTGAGGCTGTTTTTACGTAAAAACATTTTCTTTTGAAGATTGCGACTTTAATATGCATTTTAGCGCAAAACGTTATATAATAAAAGTTGTAGAGAATGTAAAATTCTACGATTTTTATTTTAAACACATTTTTTTGTATAACGCTTAGTTTAGTGGTAATTAGCGATTTTCCTTTTTTTTCTCACGAAAACGTGTGAAAAATCGATTATTTTAAGATTTCGGCCTTAGAATGCATTTTAAGACAAAAGTGTATATAATAAAATTTGTAGAAAATTAAAAGATCTACAACTTTTATTTATAGCTTTTTTTTGTACAGTGCCTAGTATAGCGTGTAGGAGCGATTTTCCGAATTTTTAAGACAAACTGAGGTCGATTTTAATTTTGTGTATTTCACTAATGTTTTTTGAGGTTAGTTTGTGTGTTTATTTCTAATGTTTTATTACTAATGTTAGGTTTATTGTTAATTATTTGCACTGGCAAGAGAAAGTTGTGTGAGTGTTTCACACCAGATTTTTAGCTATAGAATGAGATCCCAAGAGATTGCCGTGTAGTTTTGAATCACCCTGTATACAGCTGACCTGAAAGCATTAGTCTGTAGTGTGTTGTATTGTATGTGGTAAGCGATATATTATTTGTTCTATACAAATGTTTTCATTAATTGCTAACAGATGATAATATAAATTGTTGAGCGCCTTTCATTCAATAGGCAATTGGGTAATAAGACACGACATCTACCGACTCAATTCAACCTTTCGCGCACCTTCTTTGGCGTCCACTCTACCTGATTTTTTTTTAATTTTATTTAGTAACAGAGTACAAGAGCGATTACAAACTACACTACTGCGCTTAGAACAAACACAAAAAACAAAATAGCAAATAACAAAAATATATACAATTTCAAAAAACAACACACTAAAAATACAATAAATGTAACTAATTTGTAAACAATACATAGGTTTAAAACCTAGGTTGCAACTATTCAACGTTACGCTAATTAACAAAAACTTTGAATATAATTTCAAGTTATTAAATTACAAAAAAAACATTTAAATATAATTCCAAGTTATAAAATTAGAAAAAAAACTTTGAATATAATTTCAAGTTATAAAATTACAAAAAAAAACTTTAAATATAATTCCAAGTTATTAAATTACAAAAAAAAACTTTGAATATAATTCCAAGTTATAAAGTTTGAAAAGCCTTTGAATATCATTTTTAACATAATTCTAAAAAAACCTGAAAAAAAAACAAATTTAAAGTAAAACTACTATAAGGTTGTAGAATTAATGTAAAAAACGAAAATTTATTGAACTAGAAAAATATCATAAAATAGGTGATCCAATAACCTTTATTTATGACAAAAACCGCAATGCCATAAGAAGAGCAAGTACACTCTACCGTCTACTATTCTGCTAAAAAGTAAGCTAGTCCACTCTACTAAAGTAAGCCGATAAAACAGTTTCTTACGAATCAATCGTTAACAAAAAGTTTTAATTCTTTATGACAACAGGAGCTATTGGCTAAACAGAGTCCGTTGTCAATAATATACACCAGGTGTCAACCGACTGTTTTTAGTAACAAAACCCTAACACAAATTTATTTAATTTTAAATCCTAATTTGTGTACAAATGTTGCAATCAGTTGAATTGAGAACAATAAGCAATGAGATGAGGATGACGTGTAAATGAGGTTTTCAATTAACCATACTACTGTATATGGTTAGAGTTCAACCATCAAATTACGCCGGTGGTAACCACTGTTAGTATTAAGATCCGAATAAAAGTAACTACCTTTACTAGGATTTGAACCTGGAACCTTCGTCTCGGACACAAATTTCGCTTAATAATACGTAAAATCAAGCTTTGACGCTAAACTAGACTCTGTAGATAAGAATGCCTGAAATAAACGTTGTAGATTATTAAATTTCTATAAATTTGATTATATACACTTTTGTCGTACTATGGCCGAAATCTTAAAAAATCCCATGTTTTTACAGATTTTCATGAAAAAAATTAAAATCACTAATTACCGCTAAAATAAACGTTTTACCAAAAAACCGTTGGAAACAAAACAACTTTTATTACATACTTTTGCGCTAAAATGCATATTATGGCAGAAATTTAAAAACCCGTTTTTATCTACTTGAGAAAATAGCCTTTCCAAGAATTTCAGCAGACACGGCGCGTACCTTATCTTGCACAGAACAACAAAATGTGGTAAATGAAGCAATTTAAAAAAAAATCATAGGAGCCGTTTTTGAGAAAATCGCAAAAAAGAGAAATATAACACGAATAAATTACTACTTCTGGTTGATCGATTTTGTTGAAATTGTTCGTATCGGCCGGTAGTGGTATCTAACTTAAGTTTCAAGTTCAACTTCGTAAGATGTTCGTTTCTTGAGATATTTCGTACACACACGCACACGCGCGCGCGCGCACACACACACACACACAGACCAATCGCTAACAACATGTTTTTTAGGGGTTGAGGTAGTCTGAAAACGTGTATATAGGGGTGACATGAAAACAATACTTTCCTTTTTTTATATATTTGCATATATAACCAAAGGAAATTACAAATGAAAAGATATGTAAAGAATAATTTAATATGTAATTTTGATACGAAAACAATACTGCGACGATATCAAGGAGGAAAGTGGTGCGAGAAATTTCTAGTAATGCATAGAATGTTAAATAGTAAATAATAGAGTGACAAAGTAACAATAGGGTTAGTTATAAAAGGATATTTTGTGTTTTAATTTAAAAATTCGGTGATATTTAATTTGCAATAATCATGGACAATGTTAACAGTCTGGCGACAGGATTTCGTGTATAAAGTTAGGATATTATCTCCTCGGTTTATTGTTAAATTTGTCTATTGTAAGTTTCAAGATTAACGTGCGAAAATGTAATTTAAAAATGGACGATTTTGATAAATGTGTCGTTCGTAAGTTGGTGTAGGCCTACAACTATCATTTAACAGAACATCGGCTTCTGATAGCCACGTGACTGCGCGCAGCGCTGAAAGAAAGAATTAACTTTAAAAGTAGAAATTTAATGGCGAAAAAGAAAGGTGAAGAGTAGATTTGTTGTGATCGACATGAAAACAATACTTTCCTTCCTATATATTCATATAGGCAAGAGAAAGTAAAAAAAGAACAATAGGGTCAGTTATAAAAATAATATTTAAAAAGGGCCGTGTATAATAAATAAGGTAGGGTGTTTGTTGTACAACTATTTGTGTGTAATTGTGACAGTTGAGCCACCGTTGTTAGTTTGCTCCTCCTCCTCCTTCTGTCAGCAAAAAAAAGCCACCTACTACAAAAGGTTGCACCACTTTATGGTTTCGTATTCCTATTAAGTTAACTATTTTTTTTAATTATAAGTACAAAGTATTAAAAATATCAGTCATGATATGATGTACGCCTATAAAATATTTTTTTGTTACTTTTTAATCAGCGTGTACACATTTTGATATGATGCGCATGCTCAGTGACGTCATTATTTGTTTACATTAGGAGCAAACTAATAAGTGAGGCTAGACTATACATTAGTTGTGATATTTCCAGAACAAAAATAGAAAGATTATTTATCGAATCTCTGTTTCTTTCTGGAATAAATTATTAAGTTATTTATTGTATTACTTTATTATAATTATTTTATTATTTATTTTGTAGCTCTTTTAGTTGTAATAAATATTTATAATTGTAAACTCTAGTGTATTAATTATTTAATTGCCTAGATCCCAAAACGGACCTTAGCGATAAGTGTCAATAAAAGTATCCTTACTAGTTACCACTTACTACCGGGTGATGTTTTAGTCCTGTTACCCAATTGTTAATGTCTGGTAATTTTTTTCTAAGAAAGGGATATTTTATTTTGTGACACAAAGTTGGTAGCCCTACTCAACCGGTATAGATACGACAGTTTGAGTTGATTCTCCTTGAGTTGCGTAAAATTTTGTGCTGTTTCCAGTTGTGTTACGAACAGAATGTCTTTTACCCTAGAACAACGGGTTTTCATTCTTGAACAATATTTTGCTATAAAATCGTATGCGAGTGTAAAAGAATCATTTCAAATTAAATTTTTTCATGTTCCTCCACTCTATTCTAGTCAATTTCTAGGCTAACTAACTGATTTTTAGAGGCAGGTATTGTTTGCAGCAGAAAACGTAGTGGTCGACCAACTCTCTTGACAGATGACGTTAAGAGAATGTGAAAACAAGATTGCTCAATTCTCCATGGAAAAGTTTACAAAAACTTTCCTCGCATGTTGATTTGTCATGTTCGAGTGCTCAGAAAGCTGCTAAAAAATTGAAATTGTATCCGTATCACATACGATTAGTTCTAGAGCTTCAGCCTAAAGATTTAAACAAGAGATTGTTTTAGGATAAAAGACATTCTGTTCGTAGCACGACCGGAAATGGCGCAAAATTTTACACAGCTCAAGGAGAATCAACTCACACTGCCATATCCATACTGGTTGAGTAGGGCTACCAACTTAGTGTCACAAAACAAAATTTATTTTTTTTAGAAAAATATTACCACACATTAACAATTGGGTACAGGACTAAAAAATCACCTTGTAGTATATCCCTTACTAGTATATTTATATGGGGCGAGAGAAAGAGTAGAAAAGTATTGTAAGTGTTGATGGTGTGCGTGGAAAAGAAAGAAAATATTGGCATCGGTACACCAAGCGTACTTATATTTAACAAAGAAAACTATTATTAGATACGACGACCATAGTACGTTGAGTAAGAACGAAGGACGTGACATCCCTAAATTGTAGGCAGTAAGTAGGGAAACGAAGACATAAAGATTGGTTTCGTTTATCGCTTGAAGATGAAGAGAGATTTAAAAGGGAAAAGGTAAGTGAATGAAAGAGAGAGAGAGAGGGAGAGAGAACGGTTAAAAATTTAAAAGGACAACGCATCCAGCCAGCCGTCATGCCGGCGAAAGCACACTCTAATGAGACGAGTCAATTTAAAAATTAAATACCGTCTCATCATTTCGTGCTTTCAAAAGGAAGGAAGGATAAAAGAGATACGTACGCAAAGCGGCTTAATCTTTTAAAAACAAATTTCCTTCTTATAATGAAATCATTTTCCTTTTTTACTTTAACTAAATCCACCCACAGATATTGTAGGTGAAACGAGGAAAAGATTATAAGACAGCTGCGAACAGTGAAGGGAAATCCATTCGGTTACATTAAAAGAAATAATCTCCTCTCCTCATTTCCATTTAACAGATCACCATACTGTCATCTTCATAACACTTTACCACAAGAAAAATAAACCTCTCTCTACTGTTCGATCTTGTAGCCTACCAGTCCTTATTTATTTATCTCAACGCCTAACTAACCGTACTACAAAAACATTTATTTTTAAATTGAGAATATTGAATGGTAGACAGTGGTTGTGGGTGTAGTTAGATGGTAACCATACTCAGTGAGTGTGTGTGTGTGTATAAGACTACACCACCTCATTTACACATCATCCTCATACACATCATCCTCATCTCATTGCTTATTGTTCTAAATTCAACTGATTGCAACGTACACAAATTAAGAGTGAAAAAAAAATTGAGAAACGAATTATTTATTTTTACTTTCTCTTGCCTATATGAATAGTATAGAAAAAAGGTTTTCACCGGATATACACGTTCTCAAACCCCCTCGACCAAAAAAAAAAACATGGCGCCTACCCTATCTTGTAGAGCATAAAAAACTTTGTAACCGAGGCGATTTTAAAATAAATCGTACGACCAGTTTTTGAGATAATCGTAAAAAAGTGAAAAATTACACGAAGAAACTACTACTTCCGGTTGACTGATTTTGATGAAAATCTTCGTGTCGGGTCCGGTAGGGTATATAACTTTAGTTTCAAGTCCTTACGATGTTCCGTTCTTGAGATATTCTGTTAACGCGCGCACGCACGCACGCACGCACGCACGCACACACACACACACACACACACCCACAGACCAATCGCTAAAAACATGTTTTTTGGGTTCAGGGGGTGTGAAAACGTGTAGATCAAGTGAAAACTCGATTTCGAAAAATCGACATAAAACAATACTTTCTTCCTATATATTCATATAGGCAAGAGAAAGTAAAAATTAAAACAAACAATTAAATTCACTGAAAGAATGGCTGAAATCGTGAAAAATTACAAAAATTTTCTTGAAAAAGTTAAGGCTGTTTACCGTGATTAAGTCATAGGTTGAGTCAGTGGGGGGGTTGGGGGTGGAAGGAATTATTTAGTAAAGAGAGCATAGCGGCGGCGTCCACCTAAAAACGAAGAGAATGGGGGTGAAAGGGTGGGGGTGGGCAGTGGGGGTATGTTAGGTTAGATTAACGGATAAAGAAGAGCAGTTGTAGAACACTGCCGCCGGATGAAAATCCCCCTTCCCCTTTCCCCCTTGCCCCTTTCCTACCCACCGGCTTCATCACAAAACGGATCTCTTCTTAGAGGGTGGTGGTGGTGGATGCGAGGGGAGATCTGTAGTACTGATCCGGGAAATTCGTTATCCTCACTCAGTGAGTTGGACCGGCGGCGGCAGCGGGAAAACTAGGAAAAGCTTATACAGAGTAACAGTTGGAGACGAGACGGGTAGTGGAAAACCATCAGACGTTTCCTTTATTTTAGTTCTTCTATTTGAGTGGATCGGAAAACCAAACTGACAACTGGCTATACTCTGAAACACTAACACAATCTACCAAACACCAAAAACTCACCAAACCTCCCCACCAAAATATAAGTATTTTGATTACCCTTCCCTTCAATTACGCTACTCCTACGTTACTTAACTCACCAAATATTACTAAAAAAAAATTTGGTGTGAAACACTCACACAACTTAATCTTGCCGATGTAAAAACAATTATTAATACTGTGACACTTATCGCTAAGGTCGTTTCGTAATTAAATAATAATTTTTTTTTTTTTGTAATCCCTAGTTAGTGTACGTTGCAATCAGTTCAATTTAGAACAATAAGCAATGAGATGACGCAATGAGATGAGGAAGATGTGTATGAGGGAGATGTAAATGAGGTGGTGTAGTCTTCTACAGACACACTCACAGAGTATGGTTACCATCAAAGTACACCAGTAACCACTGTCTAGCATTCAAATCCGTATAAGAGTAACTACCTTCACTAGGATGTGAACCAGGAACCTTCGTCTCCGAAAATCAGCTGTTAAACAGCTGATACTGGCGACGACTTTACCTTTACACCAACCCGGTGGGTTAACACTAAAGTTTACAATTACAAGTATATATTACAACTAAAAGATTTACAAAATAAATAATAAACTAATTATAATGGAGTAATACAATAAATAACTTAAATAATTTACTTAGTGGGTCAATCCATATGAAATGACCCAAGAAAATATATATTTTTGGTTGCTTGACCATTTTAAATATTTTTTAATATATTATTTCCAAATGTCCTTGAAGTACAAAAATTATTTTATTAAATTTTCATTGCAACCCTCTTTCTTCGGGTGGCCATTTTTGTTTTGCAGCGCACGCCAATTTTGGGGCTTGCAGACGTTAACGTAAAACTTATTTTTCTTAGGACTGGATAATGCTAGAAAAACCAACGCAATCTTATTCTTATTTTATTTAGTCTTTAATTTTGTATCTCAGCATAAGAAGCCTTATTTGTACCCTTACAAGTGAAAATGCTCCTTAAAGTTTGGCAACAAAAATTTACCAAATTCCACTTTTTGGAGCCTTGTTTTATAATGAAAGAGTGGTATGTCACTCTTGATGTTTTAATTGAAATTTAATAAAAATCTACACACTAAACACTGAATTGTTTGAACAAAAACCAACTTATGCAATTAGAAAATACATCAACAAATTGCCACGAGGTTAAAAAAGTTATGACAATTTAAGTCATTTTAAAAAATCTGGTGTGAAACACTCACACAACTTTCTCTTGCCAATGCAAATAATTAATAATAAACCTAACATTATTAATAAAATATTAGAAATAAACAAAAACTAACCTCAAAAACATAACCTTATTTTAATCATGAGTGAATGACGCAAAATGAAAATCGAACTCAATTTGGCTTAACAAAACGGAAAATCACACTTTCACGCTAAACTAGGCTCTGTAGAGAAAAATGCTTCAAATAAAAGTTGTAGGTCTTTTAATTTCCTATAAATTTTATTATATACACTTTTGTCGTAAAATGCATTCTAAGGCCGAAATCTTTAAAAAATAGATTTTTCACACGTTTTCGTGAGAAAAAAACAGAAAATTGCTAATTACCACTAAACTAAGGGTTATACAAAAAAATGTTTGAAATAAAAGTTGTAGAATTTTAAATTTTCTACAGCTTTTATTATATACATTTTTGCTATAAAATTAATATTAAAGCCGTTATCTTAAAAAAACAATTTCTTTACGTGAAAACAGACTCACCAAGAATTTCAGCAAACATGACGATTACCCTATCTTGTAGAGAATAAAAATTGAGTAAACCAAGCGATTTTTAAAATAAATCGTAGGACCAGTTTTTGAGAAAATCGCAAAAAAGTGAAATATTATACGAAAAACTACTACTTCCGGTTGACCAATATTGATGAAAATGTTCGTGTCGGGTCTGGTAGTGGTATGTAACTTAAGTTTCAAGTTCGTACGATGTTCCATTCTTGAGATATTTTGCATACACACACACACACACACACACACACACACACGCAGACCAATCGCTAAAAACATGTTTTTTGGGTTCAGGGGGTCTGAAAACGTATAGATTCGGTGAAAACTCGATTTCGAAAAATCAACATGAAAACAATACTTTCCTTCCTATATATTCATATAGGCAAGAGAAAGTAAAAAGTTGTGACAATTTAAGTCATTTTAAAAAATAGCTAAAACAATTTTTGATTGATGAAACATTTTACAGTGTGCACGAATTCCTTTCTAAATAGTTTTGATTGAAAAGTATTTAACTTGTAATTAAACAAATAGTGTGTACATTGTGTACTATTTGATACAAAGGGGTTCATGATAAGCCTACTGAGTTAAAAATGCCTACTGAATTTCTAAAAATCGGCATGAAAACAATACTTTTCTTCTCACATATATAATATATATATAGAGCAAGAGGAAGTAATAGATGTCCAGTAAAAGATGAGACAAACTTATCATTAAATACGTGGTTGAAAATTGACACAAGCGTACATACGTAGTGACATTGTAATAGAGAATAACTTTTTGGGCGGACTGTAGTTAAAAGTATGAAATGTAATGCATTTAAAAGTATGAGTAGTATTAGTGCTGTTAGAGCCAAGGGATCTTAGGGGCGGGGTGGGGCGGGGGGTGAAGTGGAGAATTTATTCGTTACTAGTGTATTGAAGGAGAAGAGACGCTCACTGTTTAATCCCATCAAAAAACGATCAGCAAACCAAACGAAAACGTTTCTTTTGCCATCTTCACTCTTTCCTTAGTGAATAGATTAAAAGAAGACCCCAACAGAGGATCACCCTAAAGCCCCCCCCCCACTCTACCGCCACCTAATCCACCGCCCACCACCACCACCTCCACCTACTCCTAGTTCACCTACTCCCCCCACCTACTCATACCCCCTTTCCACCCCCCTTCGACTACTCCTAGTTCACTGGTATCAAATCTCTTTGCTTCTTATTTTATTACGTCTCAAACTCTATTCTATTGTACAGTATTCAGACAAACTAAAGTCCCCTAACCGTGGGAGTGAGAGAACGCATAACGCTCTCACTCGCACAACCCATACGCGCCTACCCAATAACATTATCGAACAATTTTACTCATTTTTGTGAGCAAGCGTTTATGCACGCAGTAAACTAACAAACAAGATAACGACTGTACAGTTGAGCCTCTCTTAGTTTGCTCCTACTGTCAACAAACAAAAGCCACCTACTACAGGGTGCACACTAAGTCTACGACTTTACGAGTGTCGTATTCCTATTAAGTTAACTATTTTTTAAATTATAACTACTTAAAGTACTAAAAACATCAGTCATGATATGATGTAGACCTAAAAATTTCATTTATAAAAATACTTTTAAAAGTATTTTGTATTTAAATACTTTCGAAAGTATTTTGTTGTTACTTTTTAATCAGCCTGTACTCATTTTTATATAATGCGCATGCTCAGTGACGTCATTATTTCTTTACACTAGGAGCAAACTAACAGAGGCTGGACTATAGGTGTTTCACAGCAGACAACAGACAGAAATACCATTAGAGATAGCCTGGAGTGAGTGATAAGAATAAAACACAGCTAACAACAACAACGACAAAGAGGGAGGGAAATAGTGGTTAAATGAAATTACGATTCATAGAGTGTAACTTAAAACAATAACATTATAATTATGTATGCACAGTAAAATCTCTCTATATAGCGGAACTCTATATAGCGGAAATCTCTCTTTAGCGGCATTATTTGCCGACCCCGACCCTTTCGTATACTACGATAATGTATTTAACTCTCGTTATAGCGGCACAAAAATCTCTCTATAGCGGCTAAACAATATCTTCAGGATATGGATTTAGACGCCCATGTAGGGGCAGACAATGACTTAGCCACTTCAGCAGATGTTGGCGATGATGCAATAATCGAAATTGTCTTAGCCCAAAACAACGAGGAAGAAGGTGAATGACGATGAAATGGAAACAGAAATGTTGTCCCTTCAAGTAAACAGGCACTAGACGCTATTCTTGTTATTTCCACGTAATGTCATTGCCAATGTGTAAATAAAAATTTACAAGTTTTAAACATTGAAAATGAGATTGAAGACATGTTTTATGAATTGAAAACGAAACAAAATTTACAACTTATTTTACAAAATGAAATGTACTTCACAGTCATTGTTTCCTTAATAACGTAAAAATATAAACTGTACTGTGTATTTTTTTGTGTTTGTGTAGCCTATGTTTTAGGAGATTTTAATTGTATGTATCCTATGTTTATTACTGTTCAGTGAAAACCGAGTTTCAGTGCTAATTAATTTTAGGCTATCTATTACGGTATGTACTGTATGAATGATTATTGAAAAAAGTTCAATACGAAAAGTGAAATTCTATTGTTAAACATAGTAACACAACATCTAATAAAACCAGTTTGTATCCAAATTTCTTGTTAAGTTAATAACCTACACTTTATGTAGGTAATTAATTTAAATATCTCACTGTATTCAAGTAATCTACTGTATTAAACATTCGTCATAAAGTTATCTATTCAGTAGTTTTTCAAAAACTTATTCCATGCACCATTTACATACGTATATAAGTTATTTTGTACAGAAAAATTAGTACTCCAACTTCCCTCCCACCGTTAATTACTCGCTCTCTCTATAACGGAACTCTCTTTATAGCGGCGGTACCTCATGGTCCCTTCAGTTCCGCTATAGAGAGATTTTACTGTAATAATAATAATAATAATTGTAAACCACAATAATTATTGTAGTCTAATACAGTAATAACAATTAATTCGGTAATCACTCATTCATCCGACATGACCATGTTGAAACAGATGTTACTCATTAAACATTAAACATGTGTTACCCTTTCGACTACACTCCTACGACAACATCCCCCCCCTCAAATACTTCCATCCTTCCTAATATTAAACCACATACATTGTATTTTACTCTATCTGTTCACACAACATGAAAATGTTTCACATTCACACAAAAAATGGCGACAGCGCTAGGGTTTTTACTTTCTCTTGCTTGCATCAATATATAGGAAAAAAGTATTATTATCATGTCGATTTTTCGAAATCGAGTTTTTCACCGGATCTACACGTTTTCATACCCCCTGAACCCAAAAAACATGCTTTTAGCGATTGGTCTGTGTGTGTGTGTGTGTGTGTGTGTTTGTGAGAACAGAATATCTCAAGAACGGAACATCGTACAAACTTGAAACTTAATACCACTATATATATAGCCTATATACCACTAACGGACCCGACACGAACATTTTCATCAAAATCGGTCAATCGGAAGTAGTAGTTTATTCGTGTAATTTTTCACTTTTTGTGATTTTCTCAAAAACTGGTCTTACGATTTTTTTAAAATCGCCTAGTTTACTCAATTTTTTATCCTCAACAAGATAGGGTAGGCACCATGTTTGCTGAAATTCTTGGTGAGGCTGTTTTCACGTAAAAAAAAATATTTTTTTTTTTAAGATTACTGCTTTATTGTGCATTTTACCGCAAAAATGTATATAATTGTAGAAATTCTACAACTTTTATTTGTAACATTTTTTTGTATAACGCTTAGTTTAGCGGTAATTAGCGATTTTCTGTTTTTTTTCTCACGAATACGTGAAAAATCGATTTTTTAAAGATTTCGGCCTTAGTATGCATTTTACAATAAAAAAGTATATAATCAAATTTATAGGAAATTGGAAGATCTACAACTTTTATTTAGAGCATTTATCTCTATAGAGCCTAGTTTAGCGTGAAAGAGTAATTTTCCGTATTTTTAAGACAAACTGAGGTCGATTTTCCTTTTGTGTCTTTCACTCATGATTAAAATTAGGTTATGTGTTTTGAGGTTAGTTTTTTGTTTATTTCTAATGTTTTATTACTATTATTAGGTTATATTGTTAAATATCTGCATTGTCAAGAGAAAGTTGTGTGAGTGTTTCACACCAGATTTTCAAATACAGCGCATGCTCAGTGACGTCATTATTTGTTTACTCGACATATTTTTGTTACGATGAACCGAGTATAGTTGTCGTTGTGTTTGAACGGCGCGTGCACACTGTGTCATTATACAGGGTGATTCAACAAGAAACTTTGCAGAAACTTTGGCAGCCTATTGTAAATGTAAAAATAATGAAAAAAGTTTATATAAACATGGGTCCTGAAATGCTTCGTTTCCGAGTTACGGCTAGCGAAAGATTTCCCCCGGATTTCAGCTCACCAGGTGAAATGAGGTCTTTCTGAAATTCTGGTAAGGTAGATTAAGGGGCGAATTCAATCGTTTCTTTTGGTTTTTGACTTGATTAATTGAATAAAACAAATTGTAGAAACTGTAAGTTAAATAGTTTTTGAGAAAACCAGTGTCAAATGCAAAAAATGGTGTGAAAAAAACACAATTTTTCATCCTTGTTTTTCCGGTTAATTTTACTCTGTAGTGTTATGAATAAAACTTCATTTAATCAAACATCTATTCGCTTTCTGTGTACTTTATTTACACCGGTTTGTTCAGAATAAAATTTTCAACATGTTTTTTTTCAAAATTTTTGACTGTTTCTTGGTGAAATAACAAAGTTATTCTTGCCCAAAGATGAAAAAATGTGTTTTTTACTCCATTTTTTGCATTTGGCACTGGGTTTCTTAAAAACTATTTAACACTAGTTCACACGCATCAGTTTTGTTACGCCATCACACGCACGGGCGGCGCCACGCCGCTGTTCAGTAAATGAATATAATGTCTCCATTACTTGACACTTTATTTTGTTTGTGACTTTTTTTTATTATTTTATTATTTTGGGTAATTTTTTATATATTTTTTTATTTATTTAGAAATGTCTACAAGTATCTGAATTAATAATTACAGTTAACCTACAGGCGCATACCAATAAATGATAGGCCTACATATTTTAACGAAAATAACAATTTTAGTAATTATATTTAAAAAAACCATTAACTAAATAATCTAATTACAATAATTACTCAAAATCTTAAACTACTTAAGAAATATTACATTAAACTACTTATATACAGTACTAACACTACAAAATATCATTACGAATCTGAACCTACAGCCTATAGAAAATGACAAAAATATTAAAATTCAAAACTTATACTAAAATACAAAATAATTATTGGCCCATATTATGATCTGGCCAAGTACAATTTTTACAAATCGTAATTGTATGTTCTCCACATATCCGTCTTTTGCAGGAAGCACACACAGTTGTCGTTTTTCGGTTTTTCTTTGAAGGGCAGTAAGCGCACAGTTTTCTGCCAACTGGAGTTCTATTTACATCTTCTGGATGTGGTGGTGGGGGTATTCCTTCCCTTTCCTGAATACCGAATAATTCTCCCAGTCTTGTTTTCATAGTATCCGGTATGTGTGTTTCGTATATTCTTCGCTTTGCTTGCCCTTCACATAAAGTTCGAGAGAGTGAAATCAAAAATTCTTTTCTGGGTGTCTTTTTAACATTATTAGCAGTAAATATTACTGAGGAGTTAACTCCTCCAACATTGAGCAAGAAGAAAAACATGGCAAGAGGCCATCTTCTTGCTATTCTAGAAACGGAGTATTTTTTTTGTAACGCATCGCTAATATCTACTCCATACTTTGTGCTGTTATAAAAGCTAATTATTTCGGGTTTCAATAAATCTCCCGTATCACCATCGATGGTGTCATCATCATGCATCGTAGAAAGGAGGCAGACAATTTTGTTTTTGTTCGCCTTATAAGAAACAAGAGTAATGTTTTTCTGAAATGCAAATATGGAGCTGGCTACTGGTCTCCTTTTGTTTTTAGCAAATAACAATTCTGGTATCTCACGTTTTTGCTTTCGAAGCGTACCGACAAGCGTCAGCTTTTTTGCCAAAAGACTTTCTGCAAGAGGAATAGATATGAACAGATTATCGCATGTGACATTACGTCCAGTGTTTTCGATAGGTTGAATCATTCTCTCTACTACGGCTTGCATGTGATTTTCAACATACGAAGGACCTTTTGGTTGATTTCGTATAAAAATTTCCATATTTGAGGTGTAATATGTCTTCGAATCAGAGCATGCCCAAACCTTGATTCCATATTTTCCTGGTTTTGAGGGCATAAAAACTCGAAAGCTGCATCTTCCTCTAAAGTTAGGAAGCATCTCGTCAACAGTTACACATATACCATGGCTGTAATATTTCTTACAGTTAGACACAAATAAATCAAAAACCTCTCTAAAACAATATAGTTTATCGAGAGCCTTTCTCTCTAATCTATTTATATCGGAAATGTCATCAAAACGGAGCATTTGAATCAAAAATTTGAATCTATTTACCCCACACATGAGTCGAAAGAGTTCTACTCCTGCACCATCTGTTCTCCATAAATCTAAAATATTTTGTTTGTTAGAGTGACAAGATCCTGCCAGATAAAGGAGACCAATAAGAGACTTCATTTCCAGGTAATCTGTGTGTTTCGCATCTCTTTCTCTGCTATAGTTTTCTTGAACATTTGTTATTTTTATATTTGTATATTCAACAATCTTGTGTAGCATTTCTTCTGAAAAGAAAAGATTCCAAGCGTCGATGTCGCGTTGCGCACGTTTCGCTTCTCTTATTGGACCTGGAAGATTTGTTACTATATTTTCGGAGCGTTTTTTGGTTTTGTTTCTCACGGGATTGCTGAACCAAATCGTAGTTCCATCCTTCCCCAGATAAGTAGGCCCAGATGACTCAGTTTCCTCTCCATCCTCCTCACTTTCTTCAGAATCACTAGCTGGTTCTGGATTGGCCTCCAACTCGCGATCCTCAACGTCACTGCAATCCGAGTTATCAACGTCGATTTCATTCTCACAATACAACCCATCAACTTCACGTTCCTCGTCACTTAGTTCTTGCAACATACTCTGAATTCTGTCTTCACTGATGCCACACATCGCCATGGTATCAGGAAATAAATATATGAACAATTTCTTAAAATAAAAAACTAAATATAAAGTATTTATAAACTATATTGCCTAAACTAAATATAAATATATCTAAATTACATAAAATTATAACTATAACACTATAAAAACTAATAGAAATTAAAATATATTTTATAATACAGAAAAACTATGATAAAAACAATAACAAAAGAACACGCAAGGACGGCGCACTGGTTAACAACACAACAAAATACAGAAACGTCAACACACGCAACGGCGGCGGAGCGCCGAATATCACGTCACTCTAGAACAAAGACTAACTCACAAGTGATAAATTTACTAATAGAAAAGAGGGGGTAAGGTAAAAGCATTCCTAGCCGAAAAGCGCGATGGCGGTGACAATGTTGCCAATACATTGAAAAATAGACTAAAGCGGCGCTCCGCCGCCCACGCGTGTGATCCAGTGTTAACTTACAGTTCTGGGACCTGTTTTATTCAATTTATCAGATCAAAAACTATAAGAAATGATTAAATTCGCCTCTTAATCTACCTTACAAGAATTTCAGAAAGACCTCATTTCACCTGGTAAACTGAAACCCGGGCGAAACTTTCGCTAGCCGTAACTCGGAAACGAAGCATTTCAGGACCCATGTTTATATAAACTTTTTTCATTATTTTTACATGTACAATGAGTTCCTAAAGTTTCTGCATATCTTCGTGAATCACCCTGTAGGCTAGAGAGAATAAACGATGTAAATTTATTAACTTATTTCATGATATATTATTTGAGACAAAATAAAAGAATAAATAAAGAATAATAGAAAAGAATAATAGAAGAATTTGAGATAAAATAATACAAAATACAAAAACTACAAATAAACTACAAATAACTACAATAAACGATGTAAATTTATTAACTTATTTCATGATATATTATTTGAGACAAAATAAAAGAATAAATAAAGAATAATAGAAAAGAATAATAGAAGAATTTGAGATAAAATAATACAAAATACAAAAACTACAAATAAACTACAAATAACTACAATAAACGATGTAAATTTATTAACTTATTTCATGATATATTATTTGAGACAAAATAAAAGAATAAAGAATAATAGAAGAATTTGAGATAAAATATTACAATATACAAATGACTACTAAAAACTACAAATAACTACAATAAACGAGGTAAATTTATCAACTTATTTTATGATATATTATTTGAGACAGCGTCAGAATTAAATGTGGATCAAATTCGGTTCATGAATTATTTATGAAAGCGGTGATGGTGGTAAGTGGAAAGATAAGCCGTGGCACGAACAATAACTAGAGTTCTGTTCAAGTTGTACGGACGTTGTAAGTTTTGAGAGATTTGTATAAGGTGTCATCTATTGTTCCACTTAAAAGTTGAACGGCCGTCACGTTCTTTGTACGTATAATGATCCGGATGAGAATCCTCCAAAAGGACTTGCCACCTTTTGTAATAAATGGGCTGCAGACCGCCCCCCCTCCCGCCAATAACTTAGCACAAATGTCTTCCATTGAATGGTGTTTATTACGTGCACCACTACATCTCACTCAATCTCATATAGGCTACATCGAAATAATACAGCGGCCGGCCGTCCCTTATAGGCCTACCCGACACGTTCAACTCCCCCCACCGCCACATCATTTTTCACATTTTTACTTTCTCTTGCCTATAGTATGAATATATTTTTTTCTTTTTTTTACTCCTAATATGTGTACGTTGCAATCAGTTCAATTGAGAGCAATAAGCAATGAGATGACCCAATCAGATGAGGATGATGTGTATGAGGGAGGTGTAAATGAGGTGGTGTAGTCTTCTACAGACACACACACTCACAGAATAGGGTTAATTAAACCCCAACCATCAAGTACACCCACCACAACCACTGTCTAGTATTCAAATCCGTACAAAAGTAACTGCAGTATCCAGATGAACTAATGTCCCCTAGCCGTGCGAGGGAGAGAATGCATAACGCTCTCACTCGCACAACCCATACGCGCCTACCCAATAACATTACCGTATAATTTTACTCATTGTTGTGAGCAAGCGTTTATCCATGCAGTAGTAAACTAACAACAGCAAGATAACGACTGAAGTATGTTTTCAGATTTGGATTATAACGGTAAAGACCTTTGAGCGCATGCGTAGTTATGCCACATATCACCCTCTCACTTGCTCGGCTATGGGACATTAGTTCGTCTGATACCTGTACAGACTCAAGCCGACCATTCCTGAGAGAGTATGGTTAATTGAACCCCAACCATCAAACTACACCCACCACAACCACTGTCTAGCATTCAAATCCGTATAAAAGTGACTACTCGTTGAATTGCAGCAGCGTGTAGTTGTTGTGGAATGCAGTGAGTGCGTTGTTATAGTAGTGGTATAATGAATGAGTGTTAGTAGTGTCAGTCACAGCTGATGATGCATTTGTAGTGGTAGCGTCTACTAACTAGACTAACAAACATATTCTTATCATCCGGCGCATTAATTTAACAAATACCTACCGCGTTTCGTAAAATGCATACCAAGGCCGAAATCTTTAAAAAAATCTATTTTTCACACGTTTTCGTGAGAAAAATAAAGAAAATCGCTAATTACCGCTAAACTAAGCGTTATACAAAAAAAAATGTTTGAAATAAACGTTGTAGTATTTTAAATTGTCTACAACTTTTATCATATAAATTTTAGCGCTAAAATGCATATTAAAGCTGCAATCTTAAAAAAAAATATTTTTTTACGTCAAAACAGCCTCACCAAGAATTTCAGCAAACATGACGCCTACCCTATCTTGTAGAGAATAAAAAATTGAGTAAATCAGGCGATTTTTAAAAAAAATCGTAAGACCAGTTTTTGAGAAAATCGCAAAAAAGTGAAAAATTATACGAAAAAACTACTACTTCCGGTTGACCGATATTGATGAAAATGTTCGTGTCGGGTCCGGTAGTGGTATGTAACTTAAGTTTCAAGTTTCAAGTTCGTACGATGTTCCGTTCTTGAGATATTCTGTTCTCACACACACACACACACACAGACCAATAGGTAAAAAGCAGTTGTTGTGTGGGTTGACGGGGGTCTGTTTAGGTGTATGGAGTGGGTGTTGAGTGTATTTGTTGTGATGGAGATGAAAACAATACTTTCCTTCTTATGGCTATATTCATATAGTTGGCAAGAGAAAGTAAAATGATTTAGCCTAGAGTGAAAGAGATAATTAAGAGAGGAGTGGTTGGCATGGCAACGAGTCACTAACCGAATAACGGTAGTTGGGTAATTGTCCACAATCATTATAATAGTTAAAGTTTATTTCTTCTGTAAAGGAGAAGAACATAACTTAACTAAAGTTAACTTACACTTCATTTCGTATCAGTTAACTCCCTGAAATTGACTAGAGAGAAAACTTAGGGCGGTCACGCACTATCTAATACTGAATAGTCGGCCCAATGTCACCTTGAACTAATTTTCAAGACTCTTTTTTGAGTCTTTTTGTGAAAAAAGAAGAAATGATGAGCTCTGTGCGTACCATTGCCTCCTACCCACTTCATAACTAGCCCATAACTTGCTCTCCTACCTCTGGCATAACAATCATAGCCTATAAACATACAATCAGCTGATTATATTATTAAGTATTGCATTTTAAAACGCTCTATAATCGATGTGTTGAGTACCAGATGCAAGACACGAGTGAACTACTACGGTTCTTATACGCATGCGCGCGTAATGTTTGTAAGGAACAATCTGACCACGCTGGCAAACGTTCTGACTGGTCTAAACGCGTGGAGCAGCAGAGCTAATGGTACCTAACTGTACCTGTACCTGTAGCTAATGGTAGAGAGCTAAGTGGTACCTAACTTACGTTCTAAGTTTCAACTAGGCTATCCGTTCTTGAGTTATTTTGTACATACACAACAGACCAATCGCTAGAAACATGTTTTGGGTAAGGGGGGGCCGAAAACTTGTGCATCCGGTAAAAACTCGACATGTAAACAATACTTTCTTTCAATATATTCATATAGGGGAAGAGAAAGTAAAAAGTTGTCGCCACCGGCTTGTAGTAGCATAATCTGCCGTCATAGGACCGACCGGAGCGGCAGAGCATCCGGCATGGTTGGGGAAGCCTTCGCCGCTACCTCAAAGAGGAGCAACCGCTAGCAAGCGAAAGAGCTGTCGTCTGTACCGCTGCCTAATCGATTAGGAGCAGTCGCCGACGCAGCGAACACCTTTTACCGCTGCTTCCTAAGAGGAGCAGTCGCCGACGCAGAGAACACCTTTTACCGCTGCTTCCTAAGAGGAGCAGTCGCCGGTGAAGCGAAGTGAGGTCATCTGTACCGCTGCCTACACGATTAGGAGCAGTCGCCGACGTAGCGAATTCCTATTACCGCTGCCTCTCAGAGGAGCAGACGCCGGTGAAGCGAGATGATGGGAAGGAAAGAGTGAAACAGGAAGAAAAAACTCAATGTTGAGCAATAATTTCTCCTCCGTATCGATCTTCTCTACAGATGGAATCGGTACTGTCTGATCACCTTCTGAACTATTGCATTCGCCGGTACCTCAGATATATCTTGCCACTGCGAGAGGTGTGACCGCTGCACTTTCTATTGGCAGCAGCAACCCCATCACAGCGCCAACAGTGGGCAAAATATGAACTACGGACCGGCGAAAAAGTATTACAGTATCAAAGTGTATTGATAATTATTGTTAACAGTAACAGAGATATATGTAGGCTACCTGAAGTTGGGTAAATTGAGATTTAGCGATCGGAGAAGTCCGTCCGGTCGGCTAGTGTGCGTGGGTGCTTGTTATCTAGGCGTACAGTTAAGACAGTTTAAATGAAGACAAAGACAAAGCCGGAGGGAGAAATGCGAGAAAGGAAAAGCGTATGAGCGTGAGTGGAACTCCACTAAAGTTGAGTCGGTTTAGTCCGTGATAGTGTAGTCAGTTTGTCAGTTGTTGGTAAAGTTAAATGGGCAAACAGGCAAAGAGGCAAAGGCAGGATATGTCTAAGGATAATAACAACAATAATAATAGTATCTCTTTCTCTTTCTCTCTCTCTCTCTCTCTCTCTATCCCTCTCTCTCTCTCTCTCTGTTGCTCAGCTCTTTGTCATTTAGTCACTGCCAAATGGATTTCGGTTCCATTTTCATCTCGTCATTATTTGTCATGAAAAGGAGAAGACGTACGCCTACCCACTGCCATAAGTATCTCTTTGTCTGTATATCCCATCCCCAGTGCCTTCTTAATCGATTGTAATTATTCTCTAGTTGCAATTATTATTATATAATATCTATCTAAATGTATTAAGCAACACGATATTCCACCGCTTCCTCATTATTCTACAAAGAAACCAACAACTAGAAGAAAGAAACATTTACTAAACTTATCTTCTTCGTCGTGTATCATGTGCTTTTACAACGTGTAACTTTAACACTTTAATTATTTATGAAACTCTTAAAATTTTATTAAAAATATAATAAGTTTATAACGAAATTGATTATTGAAATTAAACTTGAATGCGTTCCCAGTCCACTCGAAATTTATTTAACAAATGTTACCCCTTTTTACTTTATCTTGCCTATATTAATAGGATAGGAAGGAAAGTATTGTTTTCATGTCGATTTTAACAAATACACTCTTCACCCGAATATACACCAAAACAGACCCCTTAAATCCAAAAAAACCATGTTTATAGCGATTGGTCTGTGAGTGAACAGTATATATTAAGAAAGAAACATCGTACGGACTTGAAACTTGAAACTTAAGTTACATACCACTACCGGACCCGACACAAACATTTTCATCAAAATCGGTCAACCGGAAGTAGTAGTTTATTCGTGTAATTTTTCACTTTTTGCGATTTTCTCAAAACTAGGTTCTACGATTTTTTTAAAAATCGCTTCGTTTAGTAAATTTTTTATGCTCTACAAGATAGGGTAGGCACCATGTTTGCTAAAATCCTTGGTGAGGCTGTTTGTACGTAAAAAACTTAATTTTTAACATTACGGCTTTGATATGTATTATATAGCGCAAACATTTATTAATAAAAGATGTAGAGAATTTAAAACCCTACAACTTTTATTTCAAACATTTTTTTGTATAACGCTTAGTTTAGCGATAATTAGAGATTCTATTTTTTTCTCACAAAAAAACGCGTGAAAAATCGATTTTTTAAAGATTTCAGCCTTAGCTTTTTACGACAAAAGTGTATATAATCAACATTATAGAAAATTAAAAAATCGAAATCTTTTATTTAGAGCATTTTTCTCTACAAAGCGTAGTTTAGCGTGAAAGAGTGATTTTCCGTATTTTTTAAGTCAAACTGAGGTTGATTTTCATTTTGCGTCTGTTACTCTTGATTAAAATTAGGTTATGTTTTTTGAGGTTAGTTTTTTGTTTATTTCTAATGTTAGGTTATATTGTTAATTATTTGCATTGGCAAGAGAAAGTTGTGTTCCTCTAAAACTAGTATCTAACTTAAGTTTCACGTTCCAAGTTCAAACCTAATAACGTTTCTGACCAATCGCTAAAAAACATGTGTTTAGGGTTCAAGGGGTCTGAAAACTTGTTCATCCAGTGACAACTCGATTTCAAAAAAAATACATGAAAACAATACTTTCCTTTCTATATTATATTCATAGAGGCAAAGAAAGTAAAAAATCTGGTGTGAAACACTCACACAACTTTCTCTTGCCAATGCAAATAATTAACAATATAACCCAACATTAGTAATAACAAAAAAACTAACCTCAATAAACATAACCTTATTTTAATCATATATGAAAAACGCAAAATGAAAATCGACCTCAGTTTGGCTTAAAAATACGGAAAATCACTCTTTCACGCTAAACTAGGCTCTGTAGAGAAAAATGCTCTTTATAAAAGTTGTAGAGCTTTCAATTTCCTATAATGTTGATTATATAGTCTACACTTTTGTCGTAAAATGCATTCTAAGTCCGAAATCTTAAAAAAAATCGATTTTTCACACGTTTTCGTGAGAAAAAACAGAAAATCGCTAATTACTGCTTAACTAAGCGATATACAAAAAAATTGTTGAATTAAAAGTTGTAGGATTTTTAATTCTCTACACATTTTATTGTATAAATTTTTGCGCTAAAATGCATATTAAAGCCGAAATCTTAAAAACACAATTCTTTACGTGAAAACAGCCTCACCAAAAATTTCAGCAAACATGGCGCCTACCCTATCTTGTAGAGCATAAAACATTTAGTAAATAAAGGCGATTTTTAAAAAAATCGTAGGACCAGTTTTTGAGAAAATTGCAAAAAAGTGAAAAATTACTCGATTAAACTACTACTTCCGGTTGACCGATTTTGTTGAAAATGTTCGTGTCGGGTCCAGTAGTGGTATGTAACTTAAGTTTCAAGTTTCAAGTTCGTACAGTGTTTCGTTCTTGAGATGACTTGAGGACGCCGGCCGCGTTGGCGATGTTGGTAACGTGCTCGCCTCTCATCACGCGGTCTTGGGTTCGAATCCCACTCGGGCATGGCATTTTTTCATACGTTACAAAATATTCATTTCATCCTTCACCGTCTGCATTAGCAGCAATTTGCAAAACAGTCGGACGTTAAACAAAAAAAAAAAAAAAAAAAAATCGTTCTTGAGATATTCTGTTCACACACACACACACACACACACACACACACACACACACACACACACACAGACCAATCGCTAAAAAAAAACATGAAAACAATACTTTCCTTCCTGTAGTCTATATTCTAATAGGCAAGAGAAAGGAAAAAAGGTAGTTTAAATTACATAACCAATTCAAAAAACCCAAAAAGACAAACGAGGAAAATTTAAATGTTTATAACAGCTGAAAGACATTGTTATAAAATTAGTAATTAATGCCCAAAACGGGCAGGTGGAGTGTCATTTTAATTGCACTCTATCTGTTTGGTCCAGGGCTAAAAAAAATAGTTCTATTTCTTATCACATATTCAGCCACTTATATGTCTGAATCATTTAAGAAGAGAAGAGGTAGAGGTGTACTGTGACACTAATCACAGTTATCTCCTCCTCTGAAAGTAATGAATTTCATTATACAGCCAGACCATGTGGTGAATGAAGTGAAGGTGTCATTTGCAGGGTGGAGGGCCTGGCATGCTGATAAGCATACTTTTTCAACTCAGTGAGGAAGGCAATGGTAAACCACCTCACTCCACGTTTTACTTAGTAAAACCTCTACTTTTAGACCACCAGCCTTTCACCTGATGACCTAAACAACAACAACAGCTGAAAGAGATTGTTATAAAATTAGTAGCTACTGATTGAAACAGCTAATGAACTTTTGGATCACCCTATACCCACTCGGGTACGTGCGGTGCAGAAATAAGCGTATTTGAATGCCAGCTGCAATAAAATTATATTATCAATTCGGCATTAATAGGTGACTCTAAAAGACTATTTGTTAACCGAGCTGAAATTGACCCGATGGACGGACTTAACAACTTAATTTCACAGTTGGCTGTGTTCGAACCCCAACCCCAACCCCAAAAAACAACCCCTTCTTCAAATACACACCACCCATTGCCGAAATTACTTTAGTACATTCATTACAACCACGCTAACAATTTACAACGCGTCCGGGAGAGAGACAGAGAGAGAGAATGAGAGAGAGAGAGAGTGAGAGAGAGAGGCTAAAAAGGTAGATAAAGTTTCGGGAGATCAATTCACCCTAAATTCAGATCTAAATTTAAATAGCGGACCGAGCCTCCGTTAGATTTAAATTCAAATCTACTTTAATTGCAAATTAAAGTTATTTTCTTACAAATCTCTTCCTTTGTTTATTTATCTATTGAGATTCACCACTTATTACTCCGGCGCTTTGTACGCTTTATTCATTATTGCATAACATCAGTGGGGAGCAATTAAATACAATAATTTATTATTGTAGTTAATACAATAATAGTATTTATTGTGACGCGTATCTCTAAGGTCCGTTTAGGGATCTGGGTAAATTAAATTCCTGTACCTGTTCTGTTGTTAAATGATTCAGTCATTTATTAATTGGCTGGCCATGTGATAAGAAACACAACTATTTATTTTGGCCGTGCAACGAACAGATTGAGTGTAAACAATTTGACACTCCACCTGTCTGTTATGTATGGGTAGAAAACTACCATTTATATTAGAGATAATATTGGTGAACTTGTTCTCAAAAAACACTCAATTATTATTACTATTATTACTACAATTAATAGTAATTAATTACCACAATTAATTATTGTAGTAATTAATTTAATTACTACAATTAATACTGGGTATTGCTCTTATTATTGCCAATAAAATTTCCAATCTGTCGGTCCTCCTCGCAAATTCCCCAACCAATATGTCTTCAGATATTGTCACAGTATTTTAGTACATTAATTATTAGTACTAACAAAAATTAATTATTTAGTTATTTTAAATTAATTATTAATATTAATTATTTAATATTATTAATTAATTAATTAATTAATTATTAAGTATTAATATTTTAGTATTAATTAATTATTTTAGTATTAATTACCATTAATTATTTAGTATTAACAAACGATAGTTTGTTATTAATTTAATAATAATTTACATACAGTTGATCCGTTGTTAGTTTGCTCCTCCTTCTGTCAACAAACCAAAGCCACCTACTACTAAAGGGTGCACGCTACACTCCACCACTTTACAACTATCCTATTCCTCCTATTAAGTTAACTATTTTTTAAATTGTAAGCACTTAAAGTACTAAAAAAATCAGTCATGATATGAGGTAGGCCTAACAATTTCAAAAATAAAAAATACTTTTAAAAGTATTTTGTATTTAAACACATGCTCAGTGACTTGGTCATTATTTGTTTACATTAGGAGCAAACTAAGGGAGGCTGGACTGTAGGTTGTTTGTTTAGGGGAAAGCAATCATGAATACTTGCTTTCCCGTAAATAAAATACAATTTTTTTTTAATCCCTAATACGTGTACGTTGCAATCTGTTCAATTGAGAACAATAAACAACCCCATCACCCAATCAGATGAGGATGATGTGTATGACGTGTAAATGAGACTGTGTAGTCTTCTACAGACACACTCACAGAGTATGGTTAATTGAACCCCAACCATCAAAGTACACCCACAACCACTGTCTAGTATTTAAATCCGTATAAAAGTAACTACCTCGACTAGGATTTGAACCAGGAACCTTCGTCTCCAAAAATCAGCTGTTTAACAGCTGATTTTGGCGACGACTTTACCTCTAGACCAACCCGGTGGGTTAGAATTTTCTAAGCACTGTATAAAAGAAGAAAGAAAACAAGACGGTAGGGTACGCTGGTGTATGAATGGTGACCACCACATTGGTACAACTGACGGACCAAATGGTCGCTGCTCACTCATTTCAAAATGTGGACAGCCTAATTCATAAAATTTCCAAAAGGGTTCAACTGCAGACCTTATCATTTAACAAAAATCTCTTGTGAAACACTCACACAACTTTCTCTTGCCAACGCAAATAATTAACAATATGACCTAACATTAGTAATAAAACATTAGAAATAAACAAAAAACTAACCTCAATAAACATAACCTTATATTATTCATGAGTGAAAGACGCAAAATGAAAATCAACCTCAGTTCTGCTTAAAAATACGGAAAATCACTCTTTCACGCTAAACTAGCCTCTGTAGAGAAAAATGCTTTAAATAATAAAAGTTGTAGATCTTTTTATTTCCTATAAAATTAATTATATATGATACACTTTTGTCGTAAAATGCATTCTAAGGCCGAAATCTTAAGAAAATCGATTTTCACACGTTTTCGTGAGAAAAAACAGAAATTGCTAATTACCGCTAAACTAAGCGTTATACAAAAAAAATGTTTTAAAGAAAAGTTAGAGAATTTTAAATTCTCTAAAACTTTAATCTCTTTAAAGCCGCAATCTTAAAAAAACAATTTTTTTACGTTAAAACAGCCTCACCAAGAATTTCAGCAAACATGGCACCTACCCTATCTTGTAGAGCATACAAAATTAAGTAAATGAGGCTATTTTGAAAAAAATCGTAAGACCAGTTTTTAAGAAAATCGCAAAAAAGTGAAAAATGACAAAAATAAACTACCACTTCCGGTTGACCGATTTTAATGAAAATTTTCGTGTCGGGTCCGGTAGTGGTATGTAACTTAAGTTTCAAGTTTTAAAGTCGTACGATGTTCCGTTCTTGAGATATTTTGTACACACACACACGCGCGCGCGCGCGCGCGCACACACACACACACACACACGCACACACAGACCAATCGCTAAAAACATGTTTTTGGGTTAAGGGGGTCTGAAAACGTGTAGATCCGATGAAAACTCGATTTCTTAAAATCGACATGAAAACAATACTTTCCTTCCTATATATTCATATAGGCAAGAGAAAGTAAAAATGACAAACCATTTTAGCTCCGTAATTTTAGCAAATTATCCAAATTACTTTGATAAATAAATTAGTAAAATTGTTCAGTTCGTTTTACAGTTGTCGAGTGAGAAACAAATAGTGGAGAAGTTGAAAGAATTTACTGAATTTACTCAGAGGTGATCTGGTGAATCGGAAACGATGTGTCAAGTATTTTATTTGACACGGTTTCATTCCGTCCTCGATTACTGCTGTCTAATGTTCTCCAACGATTCCTATTAAGAGGAACGCGTATCCAGTTAAAGTGTTCCTTAACAAACGCCACAAAGAAGGGCTAATTAAATAAATAGGGTTTTTAACTTTCTCAAACGACTGCCGATCGCTACAAAAGAACGCATGCCTTCACCACATCTACCACCTATTTTCACTAAATCACTTTCATTTTTAAAACATTCTCTTAATTTGAGCTGAAAACGAGAGAGGGTCAGAGAGAGAGGACTGAGAGAGGGGGAGAGAGAAAGAGAGAGAGACACACTTAGAAAGAGGGAGAGAGAGAGACACACACAGAGAGAGAAAGAGAGATAGAGGGCTAGAGAGAGACACAGAGAGAGAGAGAGAAGGAGAGAAGAGAGAAGAAGATAGAGAGAGAGAGAGAGAAACGGGGAGGGAAAGAGAGATGAAGAGAGAGAGACAGAGAGCGAGAGAGATAGAGAGAAAGAGAGAGAGATGAAGAGAGAGAGACAGAGAGCGAGAGAGATAGAGAGGGTGAGAGAAAGAGAGTGAAGACAGACAGGGGGAGAGAGAAAGACAGAGAGACACACATAGAGAGAGGGAGAGACACAGAGAGAGGGGAGAAAGAGAGAGGGGTGAGAGAGACACACACAGAGAGAGACAGAGAGAGAGAAAGAGAGAGAGAGACAGAGAGAGAGAGAGAGAGAGATGAACTTAATGTGATACTGCACAAAAATCCTTAAAATCAAATGTCAAAAGAGGATTACAGGCGAAGAAAAATTGAGGAGGGGCTGAAGAAGGAGGAGAAAGAGAAAGGGAGATGAAAGATACGGAGACGGAAGCAGTACGAAAAGAAGGAGGAGAAAAACGAAAAGGTGGAGGAGAGAGAGGAGAGCTGTCTAAAAGGAAGAGGAAAAAGAATGTGAAACACACACACACACACACACGACTTTCTCTTGCCAACGTATTTTGTCCTCTTAAAAAAACTACAAAAAGGGATTTAAATGTGTTACGATCCAATTGTTTCATTTTAAATGATCTGTCGTTACCCTAGCTTGATAAGAAAACAAGCTACAACCGTGTGTAGCACTGACGGTGTTTGTCTACATTCAACGTAAATATCAATACGAAAAACAATTTTTTACGTGAAAACAGTTTTTTCAAGAATTTAAGCAAACATGGCGCCTACCGTAGAGCATAAAAAATTAGTAAACCAGGCGATTTTAAAAATAATTGTACGACCAGTTTTTGAGAAAATCGCAAAAAGTGAAAAAATTACACGAATAAACTACTACTTCCGGTTGACCAATTTTGATGAAAATGTTCGGGTTGGGTCCGGTAGCAGTTTCTAACTTAAGTTTCAAGGTTCAAGTTCATACGATATTCCGTGCTTGAGATATTTTGTTCGCACACACAGACCAATCGCCAAAAACATGTTTTTTGGGTTCCGGCGGGTTTGACAACATGTAAATCTGTTGAAAACTCGATTTCGAAATATTGACATGAAAACAATATTGTCTACTTTCCTACCTATATATATATATATATATATATATATATATATATATATATATATATATATATATATATTCATACAAGCAAGAGAAAGTAATAAAGTTGAAGCCAAAAAAATAATTATACGCATCATTGATACAATTTCAGGAGAAGGTAACCTACCGTTTCATGTGGCTAGCGGTATGAATGAAACGTATCTAAGTGCCATTAATGGCGTTCGGTTTACAGAGAAGAGGAGAGGAATTGGCCTAACTCATTCGTATTAGTTAGCCTATTACTTGGTAAAGAGTATATACACTGGTACACTGTGTAGAATTGAAACGAGCCCATTAAAATTATTTTATATCTTTTTGATTATTACAAACCCCACCCACCACACAACCTCAACTTTCCTCTAATGTATATAAAAAACAAACCGGGTGACTAAAAACTAATACATTATTTGCTTATAGATAGTGAAGTCACGAGATTACCTTTTGCGTATGTATGGGCTGTGAGGAAGGGAAGTGATGTATTTACAGTGCTGCCAACCTCAACAGTGAGACACTACCGTCCAGTTTCCAGATAGATTTTGTAAGCTGTGGTTTATTCAAAGAAAATGTTTTCATAAATATGACGTGTAATATTGCCTAAAGCTTAATTACATGAGTAAAAATGTTTGATTTACTGTAAATTTCAGCTAATTTATTACATTGGAACAAAGTTCTAACGAACGAATGAATCGTCTTTTTTACTATCAGTCTCAGTAGTATCACAAGAAACGTTTCCTTTTTTTACTACGTGTCAACACTTAAATTTCCTTCTTTATTTTTCGAATTGTAGAAAGAGAAACATCACAGTAGGTAGCCACTCGCTCATGACTTTTGTTAAAAAGCAGGGAAAAGCATTTTTGTTTAGCTTCAACTTCACAACATTACTGCATATTAGATTTCGTGAATAGTCAGCCCACGTTTTCGACAAACTAACATTTCTGTTTACGGTAAAAAAACAGCTATATTCATATAGGCTAGTTAACCTACAAAAGGTTCCACGATATAGCCTACAGTTCTGTATAAATGGTCCGCGTACAATAGCCTAATAAGTTTGTTGTTATGTTAGTCGTAGTGAAATTAAAGCACTCGCGCATGCGCACTGATGCTTTCCCCCCCCCTTTACCCCTCGTTGCAAACAAGGGCAAACTCAGTGGGTGACTCAAGTGACTACACCTACCTTTTTTCATATCATAGTACAATAGGTATCCGATGAATTAATGTCCCATAGCCGAGCGAGTGAGAGGGAAATATATGGCATAACTACGCATGCGCTCAAAGGTCTTTACAGTTATAATCCAAATCTGAAAACATACTACAGTCGTTATCTTGCTTGTTAGCTTACTGCATGGATGCATAAACGGTTGCTCACAACAATGAGTGAAATTATACGACAATGTTATTGGGTAGGCGCGTATGGGTTGTGCGAGTGAGAGCGTTATCCATTCTCTCACTCCCACAGTTAGGGAACTGCAGTTCATCTGAGTACTTACTATACATGTGCCTATAGGAGGAATATAAAGGAAGGAAATGTTGATTTTAAGAAATCGAGTTTTCACCGGATCTACACGTAAACAGACCCCCTGAACCAAACAAAACATGTTTTTAGCGATAGGTCTGCGTGCGTGCGTGCGTGTGTGTGTGTGTGTGTGTGTGTGAATAGAATATTTCAAGAACGAAACATCGTATACAGTTGAAACTTGAATTTTAAGTTAGATACCACTACCGGACCGGACACGAACATTTTCATCAAAATCTCACACATATTTTTGTATAACGCTTAGTTTAACGATAATTAGCGATTTTCCGTTTTTTTTCTCACGGAAACGAGTGAAAAATCGATTTTGTTTAAGATTTCGGCTTTAGTATGCATTTTACGACTTAAGTGAATATAATAAAATTTATACGAAATTAAAAGATCTACAATGGTATTCTTATTTAGAGCATTTTTCTTAACAGAGCCTAGTTTAGCGTGAAAGAGTGATTTTCCGTACTTTTAAGCCAAACAGGTTGATTTTCATTTTGGGTTTTTCACTCATGATTAAAATTAGGTTATGTTTATATTTTATTTCTAATTTGTGTACGTTGCAATCTGTTCAATTTAGAACAGTAAGCAACCCCATCACCCAATGAGATGAGGATGATAATATGTATGACGTGTAAATGAGGTGTAGTCTTTCTTGTACAGACCCAGGCCAACCATTCCTGAGAGAGTATGGTTAATTGAACTCCAACCATCAAAGTACACCCACAACCACTGTCTAGTATTCAAATCCGTATAAAAGTAACTGCCTTTATTAGGATTTCAACCAGGAACCTTTGTCTCCGAAAATCAGCTGTTAAACAGCTGGTTTTGGCGACGACTTACCTCTAGACCAACCCGGTGGGTATAGAGGTTATGTTTATTGAGGTTAGTTTTTTGTTTATTTCTAATGTTTTATTACTAATGTTAGGTTTATTGTCAATTATTTGCACTGGCAAGAGAAAGTTGTGTGAGTGTTTCACACCAGATTTTTTTTCTTGTTTGAAATAGTTGGTAACTTTTAAATTGGAAGTAGAAAAAGAGATAGTAGCAACACTTTTTTAGCGGCCTGTGTTGGAGCTAATGTATTATGTATAAGAAGTATAACGGATATTACGAGGCTCATAAAACATATCTTTAACAGTTTTTATGGGGCCATAAAAAAATATGAAGTCTTTTGTGAATCATCAAACGAAACGGTATCACTTTTCATTTTTTATTCTTCTTTTATTGCTGTAACATTTATTTAGAGACCACTCAAACGTCTGCACCCCCCCCCTCAACACTCTCTCTCTCTCTCTCTCTCTCTCTCTCTCTCTCTCTCTACGCACTCTGATATGTGTCTCTCTCTCTCTCTCTCTCTCTCTCTCTCTCTCTCTCTCTCTCTCTCTCTCTCTCTCTCTCTCTCTCTCTCTCTCTGATTTACACCTACCTCCCTAATCGAACACATTTAAATGTTTTTTTTATCTACGCAATTCTAAAATTATTATAATTATTTCCGTTAACAGAATTAATTACTAACATTAGTAATAAAACATTAGAAATAAACAAAACACTACCCTCCAAAAACATAACCTTATATTAATCATGAGTGAAACACTCAAAATGAAAATCAACCTGTTTAGCTTAAAAATACGGAAAATCACTCTTTCACGCTAAACTAGGTTCTTTAGAGAAAAACTCTTAACATAAAAACTCTTAACTTAAAATCTTTTAATTTCCTATAAATTTTATTATATACACTTTTGTCATAAAATGCATACTAAGGCCGAAATCTTAAAAAAATCGATTTTTCACACGTTTTCGTGAGAAAAAAAAACAAAAAATTGTTAATTACCGCTAAACTAAGCGTTATACAAAAAAATGTTTGAAATAAAAGTTGTAGGATTTAAAACTGTTTACAACTTTTATTATATAAATTTTTGCGGTAAACTGCATATTAAAGCCGCAATCTTAAACATAGGTAAACAATTTTTTCAACAGTTTTTTAAAGAATTTTAGCATACATGGCGCCTACCCTATCTTGTAGAGCATAAAAAATTTAGTAAACCAGGCGATTTTAAAAATAATCGTAGGACAAGTTTTTGAGAAAATCGAAAAAAGTGAAAAATTACACGAATAAACTACTAATTTCGGTTGACCAATTATGATGAAAGTATTCGTGTCGGGTCCGGTAGCAGTATCTAACTTAAGTTTCAAGGTTCAAGTTTCATTTTTCATCACTTTTCATTTTTTATTCTTCTTTTATTGCTGTAACATTTATTTAGAGACCACTCAAACGTCTACACACCTCCACTCTCTCTCACTCTCTCTCTCTCTCTGATTTACACCTACCTCCCTAATCGAACACATTTAAATGTTTTATTTACGCAATTCTAAAATTATTATAATTATTTCGGTTAACCCTTTCAATCCCAAATTTGTAAACTGTACACAAAAGAATCTGTGTACATTGTTTCATACATTTTACTGATATTGAAGTGTAATAAAATCACTTTTAGTGCTTTAACCCTTTTAATGGGCTGACAAAAAAGTGTTACACATACGCTACATTAGGACTTGATGGCATGAAAGTTCCCAACATTAAGAATAAGTCAAATCATGTTCACGCTTCCTAAACAAAATATGAATTCTCTTACGTAGATTTGTAGCAAAACAAACTAAATATGATTTTAATATTGTTTAAGACTTCAAAAATCTTACAATTAAAAAATATTGGTAAAGTGGATAAAATCACTATTTAATAACAGTTTAAAAAATATACTTGTACATACATACAACATATTCCAAGAATGTTACTATATTTTAGTAAGTGAACACAAAATTCTAAAACCAAAATTAACTTTAAAAAGAAATTAATGGTTGCCTCCGTGGCACAATGGTCAACATACTACAATGCAAAGCGGAGGTCTCAGGTTCGAATCCTGGCTAGGGTACAGAAGATTATTACACTTTACACCCAGCATTCTTTAATCCAAAGTTGTCTCTAATATCTAAAATTTTGAGGTATGTTATTTCACTCCAATAATATGACTTCTTTGTCACACTCAGTTAGAAAGGGTTAAGAGAATTACTAACATTAGAAATAAACAAAAAACTAATTTCAAAACACATACCCTTATTTTAATCATGAGTGAAAGACGCAAAATTAAATTCGATCTCAGTTTGGCTTAAAAATACGGAAAATCATTCTTTCACGCTAAACTAGGCTCTGTAGTTAAAAATGCTTTAAACAAAAGTTGTAGATCTTTTAATTTTCTATAAATTTGATTATATAGCCTACATTTTTGTCGTAAAATGCATACTTAGGCCAAAAACTTAAGAAAATCGATTTTTCACACATTTTCGTGAGAACAAAACAGAAAATTGCTAATTACCGCTAAACTAAGGGTTATACAAAAAAATGTTTGAAATAAAATTTATAGGATTTTAAATTCTCTACAACTTTTATGACATAAATTTTTGGGTTTAATGCATATTAAAGCCGCAATCTTAAAAAAATAATTTTTTTACGTGAAAACAGCATCACCAAGAATTTTAGCAAACATGGCGCCTACCCTATCATGTAGAGCATAAAAAATTTAGTAAACCAGGCGATTTTAAAAAAAATCGTAGTACCAGTTTTTGAAAAAATTGCAAAACAGTGAAAAATTAAACGAATGTAGTACTACTTCCGGTTTTTTCGATTTTGATGAAAATGTTCGCGTCGGATCCGGTAGTGGTGCTTAACTTAAGTTTCAAGTTTCAAGTTTGCACGACGTTTCTTTTTTGAGATATTCACACACACACACACACCACGCACGCGCGCGCGCGCACACACACACACACACACACACAAACCAATCGATAAAAACATGGTTTTTTTGGATTCAGGGGGTCTTAAAACGTGTATATTCTGGTGAAGAGTATTTGTTAAAATCGACATGAAAACAATACTTTCCTTCTGATATATTCATAATTATAGGCAAAAGAAAGTAAAAATTGGTTCCAAATTATTTAAAATGGGAACTGTATTCCCATTGAAACAATAGTTAATGGAGCACACGGTTTTGTTTTCTCGTCAGAGAGAAACAGAGAAAATAAATTACACTTTCAGATAAAGGAGCACAACCAGCTCTAGATGAACTCATTTAAAGGGACCGAAAACGAGAAACCGAGCCGGAAAATCCGGGAATCCGAGAAAAAGAAGGTACGTATAACCGGAGGTAGGGTAGGCCTACATGTTGCCGGCCAATGATACAAAGAGATTAAACACAAGTTACATTACATAGACCTAATGTAATTATGTGGGGTTCTGATTTATAATCTCTTTGCTCTCTCCACAAATAAACGTTAAATGACTCCCCCCCGCTCTTCGTCACCCCACCCACTAACCAGAGATAGTGAAAATATAGTGTTCACTGTCGAGATAAAAACTATAACCTATTATATATTAATTTACTCTGTAGAGTCTTTTTCTCTTTTTGTTCGGTTTCCGTTCTTTCTTGTAAAGGAATTGCGCTCATTTATCGCATTTCCTTTTTAACTCTGCAACAGCTACCTATGTTTCATTTTGTAACATCACAATTTATACGCTACCAGAGAGAAGAACCGAGAGAAATCATAATGAAAATTACATATCTAACCGGGTTACTTTTCTAAAATACTTTAATATTTTAAAATTATTGTTGTGCATGATTTTAGGTGATCAGACGAAAGGGTAGTTTGAACCGCTCGAGGATTAACTATGTAAAACGAGGAGTGAGGTGGTTTTCCATCGTCTTACTCACTGAGTGGAAAAGTACGCTTATCAGCATGCCGGGCCCTCTGAAAAACACACATTTTCCACTCTGCAAATGACACCTTCACTTCATTCACCACAGGGTCTAACTGTATAATGAAATTCATTACTTTCAGAGGAGGAGATAACTGTGATTAGTGTCACAGTACACCTCTACCTCTTCTCTTCTTAAATGATTCACTCATTTAATTGGGTGACCATTTGATAAGAAACACAACTATTTATTTTAGCCCTGCAACGAACAGATTGAGGGTAAATAATTCGAGACTCCACCTGTCGTCTGTTATGGGCAGAAATAAACACAAATAAATAAATGAAAAACACAAAATATGAAAAATCACCAAACCGACACTTAACACTGTACAAAATAATATTCGAAATAAAGTAGTCTAATAGGTTTCTAATTTTATCTAATCTAAGTTTTTTTTTATTCCTAATTTGCGTACGTTGCAATCTGTTCCAATTGAGAACATAAAGCAACCCCATGACCGAATGAGATGAGGATGATGTGTATGAGGGAGATGTAAATGAGGTGGTGTAGTCTTCTACAGACCCAGGCCGACCATTACTGAGAGAGTACGGTTAATTGAACCACAACCATCAAAGTACACCAACAACCACTGTCTAGTATTCAAATCCGTATAAAATTAACTACCTTTACTAGGATTTGAACCAGGAACGTTTGTCTCCGAAAATCAGCTGTTAACAGCTGATTTTGGCGACCACTTTACCTCTAGACCAACCCGGTGGGTTGACTTTTCTTAAATACTTTAATATTGTAAATTATTGTTGTACATAAAATTTAGGTGATTTCTAAAGAATTTTCCATTTGTAAAGAAATTGGAAGGACGGGAGTCGTAGGAATATTAATCTAATTAATAACTAATATTTATTACTAATACTAATTACCGTAGTAGTAATTAAAACCAATTAACAAGAAAGTTTTAATTATACCTAATATCTGCCCATAAAGAATCCCATAAAGATCTGCCCATAACAGACGGGTGGAGTGTCAAATTGTTTACACTCAATCTGTTAGTTGCAGGGCTAAAATAAATAGTTCTGTTTCTTGTCACATGGTCACCAAATTAAATGACTGAATCATTTAATAAGAGAAGAGGTAGAGGTGTACTGTGACACTAATCACAGTTATCTCGTCTGAAAGTAATGGATTTCATTATATAGTTGGTTTGTGTGGTGAATGAAGTGAAGGTGTCATTTGCAGAGTGGAAGATATGTGCTTCTCAGAGGGCCCGGCATGCTGATAAGCATACTTTTCCACTCAGTGAGGAAGGCAATGGTAAACCATCTCACTCCTCGTTTTACTTAGTAAAACCTCTCTTTGGTTCAAACCAGCTTTTCGGCTGATGACCTAAACAACAACAACAACATACCTAAATATACCTAAAGAAAGTTAAATAAATAAATTAACTAAATTTGTAAGAAAACGTAAGCTACAATTTAAATGTAATTATAAAAAAATAACTACTATTTTCATTTTCATTTTGCGTCTTTCACTCATAATTAAAATTAGGTTATGTTTATTGAGGTTGGTTTTTTTCGTTTATTTCTAATGTTTTATTACTAATGTTAGGATTATTGTTAATTATTTGCATTGGCAAGAGACAGTTGTGTGAGTGTTTCACACCAGATTTTTTTTTGTGTTTAGTATGGAATAAAGGGGTAAATATCACCTTGCTCGTTTAGAATAGAAGACATTATCAGTAACAGTTAACTCTGGTAATAAAAATTCAACGTCATCAATAAAAACTCTTATTAAGAATTTCTCTAATAAAAAATTTTGTATTTTATTATTGAAATAGACTGCTAGTTCATCCATTCGCAAAGGAAACAGAATCTTTGTGGATGAACGAGTTATATGCAAAAGAAAGTTGTAACGAAACTGATTTATGTAGAAGAATAATGTTAAAAGTAAAATTTAAAAAAAAAATTTAATATCATTTATAATTTTTCGCGAAGGGACAATAAGTAGGTACCAAAATAAAATCACAAGAAACTCAAAAAAAAGTTGGGAGTCTTAGATTTTTGATCGTATTATCCTCAAAACTATAATTTTGTAACATAACACCTTCATCCGTTAAGGTCTTCAATTTAATGTAGGTACCTACTAGTTATTTTTTTGTTTTAGTAAAATTGTAAGCAAAAAATGTTTCTTAAAATAGATTTAAACGTACGTAAATATATACTATATTTGATGATGCCTTTTCTTTTTTTGGCCGCCGGAAAATAAAGATTTATTTATTTATTTATTTATGAAGTGCAAACGAGGTGTAATCTTGAACAGACTCAGGCCGATCATTCTTGAGTATTATGGTTAATTGAATCTCAACCATCAAACTACACCCACAACCTCTGTCTAGTATTTAAATCCGTATAAAAGTTACAGCATTTACTAGGATTTGAACCAGGGCCTTCGTCTGCGACTTTACCACTAAACCAACCCGGTGGGTTACTAAAAATATGGGCTTACTATTTCATTATTGTACACAGTTGAACTCAATTTTCCAGAAATTGGTTTCAGCGGATATTAAAAAACTCAACTAAAATAATAACTTTTGATAGTCTATATATAGGCCTATATATAATTGTTTTTTTTTTAATTCCTAATATTCCTATATTATGTGTCAGTTGCAATCTGTTCCAATTCAGAACAATAAGCAACCCCAATGACCCAATCAGATGAGGATGTTGTGTATGACGTGTAAATGAGACTGTGCAGTCTTCTACAGACCCAGGCCGACCATTCCTGAGAGAGTATAGGTGATTGAACCCGAACCATCAAAGTACACCAACAACCACTGTATAGCATTCAAATCCGTATAAAAGTAACTACCTTCACTAGGATTTGAACCAGGAACCTTTGTCTCCGAAAATCAGCTGTTAAAAAGCTGATTTTGGCGACGACTTTACCTCTAGACCAACCCGGTGGGTATAAAAATAACTGCAGCAGAAATTGTTAGTCTAGAGGTAAAGTCGTCACCAAAATCAGCTGTTTAACAGCTGATTTTCGGAGACGAAGGTTCCTGGTTCAAATCCTAGTAAAGGTAGTTACTTTTATACGGATCTGAATACTAGACAGTGGTTACCGGTGTACTTTGATGGTTGGGGTTTAATTAACCATACTCTCTCAGGAATGGTCGGCCTGGGTCTGTAGAAGACTACACAGTCTCATTACATCGTCATACATATCATCCTCATCTGATTGGGTGATGGGGTTGCTTATTGTTCTAAATTGTTCAGATTGCAACGTACACAAATTTGGAATAAAAAAAAAACAGTTAGTGGAAAATAATTTGAATAATTTGTTTTGTTTTTATAAATTTTGAGAGAATCATATGCGAGTAAAATGGTGCTTCAATTTTTGTATCTGATCTGGTACAAATAGATAACTTTATTGATTATATGAAAATAAATGTTAATATGTACGCACTTAAATGAAAAAGATGGAAAGGATGAAAAAAATTATTTCTCTCGGTACTTCTCTCTGACCGTACGTTATCTGTTAACCTTATCGTCAAAGAGAGGAGGTTGAAAGTGAAACGACTACCCTTTATTACCACCCGCCTTCTTTACTACCACACACCTACCCCTATCACCACGATAAAATAGAAACCCCTAAAATGGACAATGTTGAACACGACCACAAATTACACGGAACGAAAATTAATTTAAATCTCCCCTAAAATAATTTAAAGTACCCGTTGCTATGGGTAATGTTTTATCTAACTTTTTTGACCACTTAAATACGAGTAATACTCGTATATAATCTCTTTGGAGTGGCGCTGCCGACACACACAGGATAAACGGATACACCAAAGAGGTCGTATACAAAGAAGATAAAAGTGGTCGTCGGTGTATCTGTATTTAAGCTCTTTGTAATCCCACAGCACTCGCCGGCACTTGAGTGAAATCAACACCTGCAAAACTATAATAAAATAAATGCTGTTTTATGAATCCAAAGAGAGTCGCGATAACATTTCAAAACAAAGGACAAAGGACAACTACTTCTACCAGATTAACTGAAATATAAAAATATAATCCCAGTTTTTTCTTTTTTTTTAGTCACCGCCATCTATTTATAGTATACATACACAGAAAAGTATAGCATTCGTTGCAAAAATTCTAAACACGGAGTTAAGAGTGCAGCGACGAAAGAAGGACAGTAGGGCCAACACGTTATAAAACAAACTAAATTTCCTAAAAAATCTGGTGTGAAACACTCACACAACTTTCTCTTGCCAATGCAAATAATTAACAATAAACCTAACATTAGTAATAAAACATTAGAAATAAACAACAAAACTAACCTCAAAACACATTAGTGAAAGACGCAAAATTAAAATCGACCTCAGTTTGGCTTAAAAATACGGAAAATCACTCTTTCACGCTTAACTAGGCTCTGTAGAGAAAAATGCTAAATAAATAAAAGTTGTAGATCTTTTAATTTCCTATAAATTAGATTATTACACTTTTGTCGTAAAATCCATACTAAGGCCGATATCTTTAAAAAAAATACATTTTTCACACGTTTTCGTGAGAAAAAAAACAGAAAATCGCTAATTACCGCTAAACTAAGCGTTATACTAAAAATGTTTCAAACTTGAAACTTATGTTACATACCACTACCGGACCCAACTCAAACACTTTCATCAAAATCGGTCAACCGAAAGTAGTTGTTTATTCGTGTAATTTTTCACTTTTTTGTGATTTTCTGAAAAACTGGTCCTACGATTTTTTTAAAAATCGCCTCATTTACTCAATTTTTTATTCTCTACAAGATAGGGTAGGCGCCATGATTGCTGAAATTTTGGTGAGGCTGTTTTCACGTAAAACAATTGTTTCTTAAGATTACGGCTTTAATATGCATTTAAACGCAAAGACGTATATAATTACAGTTGTAGGGAATTTAAAATCCTACAACTTTTATTTATAACATTTTTTTATATAACGCTTAGTTTAGCGGTAATTAGCGATTGTCTGTTTTTTTCTCACGAGAACGTGTAAAAAAATTGATTTTTTTAAGATTTCGGCCTTAGTATGCATTTTACGACAAAAGCGTATATAATCAAATTTATAGGAAATGAAAAGATCTACAACTTTTATTCACAGCATTTTTCTCTACGAGCCTATTTTAGTGTGAAAGAGTGATTTTCCGTATTTTTAAGCCAAACTGAGGTTGAAATTTATTTTGCGTCTTTCATATATGATTAAAATTAGGGTTTGTTATTTGAGGTTAGTTTTGTTGTTTATTTCTAATGTTTTATTACTAATGTTAGGTTTATTGTTAATTATTTGCATTGGCAAGAGAAAGTTGCGTGAGTGTTTCACACTAAATTTTTATTTTTACCATTACACGGAGAAAAATTTAGAATATAAAAATATTAGGAATTAATTTTTTTGTAATACTTTAAATAGGCTACGTTAAACATTACTAATAAATTACATGAGTTGTTGATCGGAGGGTAAATTTTATTTGTAAGTAATTTCAATGAATGGGGTTTGTTGATAAGAGTAGATGGAAATCTGTTGAGAAAGAGAAACTGTTAAGCAAATAAAAATATGTAAATTTAGATATAAGTGTAAATAAGTAAGTAAGTAAGTAAGAGTTGAACAAAATAAGTAAGTGCCTTTTAAAAAGCGTCTTTCTTCCGATCGGAGAGGAAGAAAAGCCGACTAAAAATGTATTTCAATTGAATTGGTGGAAAAGCAGAGAAGGAAGGAAGGGTGGGAGGGCGGTATAAGGTATGCAAGAAGGAGGTGAAAGTGAAGGCGCTCTCTCCCCAACCAACACAAACCAACAATTTCCCACGGGAATGGAACGTAGTCAGTTGAAAACAGTCGGAGAGAGCAAAGTATTGAAACGATACTCTACTCCACTCACATTTCTTCTGCTTCATCCTCTCCACAATTCCCCTTCTTTAATAATAATCTAATTAATATAATACGATTTTTTCCCCTTCCGTTTGTTCGCCTTTTTTAAAACGGATAACAACAATCATGTTGCCTAGACGGGGACATCCAAGTTTGTCTATCTATTTAAGCTGTTCGTAATGAATTTGTGGAGAAAGGAGGAGGGAGAAAGGGAGTGAGAGAGAGACAGGAGAGAAAGAGGGGAGAGATAGATAGATAGGGAGAGAGATAGAGAACCAGAGAGGGAGAGAGAGAGAAAGGGAGAGAGAGAGACAGAGAGAGAGGGAGAGAGATAAAGAGAGAAAGAGAGAGAGAGAGGGAGGGAGAGACAGAGAGAGATAAAGAGGGAGAGAGATAGAGAAGCAGAGAGGGAGGGAGAGAAAGGGAGATAGAGAGACAGAGAGAGAGAAAGAGAGATAGGTAGATAGAGAGGGAGATAGATAGATAGATAGAGAGACGGGGAGAGATAGAAAGAGATAGACAGAAAGAGAGAAGCAGATAGGGAGAGAGAGAGAGAAAGATAGAGAGATAGGTAGGTAGAGAGAGAGAGAGAGAGAAAGATAGAGAGAAATTAGATAGAGAGGGGGAGAGAGAGAAAAAGAAGTAGACAGAGAGAGATCTGGAGATAGAGGGAGGGAAAGAGGGGGAAAGAGAGAGAGTGGATGGAGCAGCAACTACTTCAAGAGATCTTCATGATGTACAGTCCAATCGAAATAGCATAATATAAGTAAGTGTGTGAATGGTGGTAACTTATGTGCCTTTTAATAATTGTTAGTCTAGTGGTAGTAGGGGAGAGACGCATGACCACCCTTCAAGTAGTAAATTGATACTATTATAGACAATTTCACGTGTAGCTGGTGGCCAAAACAACACACTAAACCTACTTGTACTGTACACCTGTACATCTGTCTACAATAGACTAAGTCTGTCATTTTGTTTAACTAATTTATGTCTGCTTAATTTAATGAACGGAAATAAATACCCCGATGTGAGACATAAGTATGGAAACTTATTCAAACTTAACAGTTAATTGAGATGACCACTTGAAACGTATTATGAGTCGATTGCAAATTAACCCTTTTTGTAGGGGATGCAACTCAAAATATTTAAGTGACAACCCCATTATGTGACACATCCTTTAAAATCTGTCATTAAGTAGATGAAAAACGACGTGAAATACATCTTTCTACGGTGTTGCAGTAGGCCTACAAATAGCGGTTTTTCATTTAAGCTAGTTTTTTTGGTTTAATTTTTTTTTTTGTTCTCAGAGTAATAAGTTTCCTCGTTATCCAAAATGAAGTGAAGGTGTCATTTGCAGAGTGGAAAGTAAAAGCTTTTCAAAGGGCCCTGGCATGCTGATAAGCGAACTTTTCTACTCGGTGAGTAGTGGCAATTGTAAACCATCCCGCTCGCTGCTCCCGCTGTTACTTAGTAAAGCCTTTAGAGGTTTAAACCATCCCACCAGGCTGATGACCACCTCAACAACAACAACATTCAAATGTACTTGCGTATTTTCAGAGTGAGGTTATGGTTGATTTTTAAAATTAACTTGTCCCCCTATAGCAGTGGTTCCCATCCCGCAGTGGTCTGCGGACCACTCAGCCTGAGAGTGAACTACCACGGACCACCCATTCATTACATTATTGCATATACTTTATCAGTTCATCACCAAATTAAAAGGTGATTAAATAAAACATATTTTCACAAACAAACTATTATTGCAAACATATAATTGTTATTTTCAGAAAGTATGGTACATTGTACACCACAAAAAAATTAAATTAAAATTTCAATGCGACTTTTGTGCACGAATCTTTCTGACTAGCTGACGAATTCTAGGTTTTAGGCTCTTGCTAAGAGCTACTCTCAAATCACTGCTTACACTTGGCCGATTTCGTTGTTTGTTTTTAATTAACAATAAATTAGAGAACCCCTGCTCACACATATAATTGGTTGAAAAAAATCATAAGATACCGCAAAGCTACTTACCGAATCTTGGGGAAGCGCAGGCAGGGCTTTCTTACACGACAACTCTTCTACCTTTCCTACTTAATCTGAATGTTGAATGTATTTACTTAATCTTGTAACTTTGATTTAATCACGGGAAAATATTACTTTTTTATAAGTAGTCACCGGACTCTCACGGACCACCTTTGGTCCGCTGACCACCAGTTGGGAAACACTGCTCAAGAGATTAAGGAGCTCTGGCATACTATACTTGCGTACGTTGGGACAAGAGTCACCTTTGGCGAGGTGCGAAAAACACAATAAAAATTAAAATTTGTCAATTTTCGACAAATTTTAGGGGAAAATATTCATCATCAGAAAATGAAAGTGTTTTGGCAAAAAGTTTATTTAATAGAAGGGAACAAACAAAGTGAAAGAAGATGGAATTTCAATTTTGTGTGAGTGAAGAATCGTGTGTGTGGTGGGGTTTACATAAATCATACCGAGCCAAAGAAAAATCTTTCAACAATATAAGCCAAGTAATCTCTCATACTTTTAACACAACATTTATATATATATACAGGGTGATTCAAAACTAAACGGCAATCTCTTGTGATCTTATTCTATAGCTAAAAATAAGAAAAAAAGTTAATTATAAACATATACCTGAGAAAACGCTTAGTTAGCGAGTTACGGCTAGCGAAAAATTTCACCTAGAACTCTGTACCCTCGGTGAAGTAACGCCGTATAAAAATGTTAAAGGTAGTTACAAATATACAAATACGATTGTTTCTTATGTTTTTCAATCTGGAAAATTGAATAAAATTGGTTTTAGAGCTATAAATGCAATACTTTCAGAGATATCTTACATAAAACACAAGAATTGGTGCAAAAAAATAACACATTTTTGTGTTTAACGTAAGATTACTTCCATAAATGGTAAATAAAGGTGTATTTTTTCTTAAATAAATTTGTAGAAAATTTAATTCTGAAAAGATTCATGTGAATTACTCAGGAAAAAAATGAATAATAGATATTGAAATTTCGCTGATCAGCTGTTACTCCCAACCTAATATTTTATGCAGTTAAAAATGTGCGTTTTATGTGCGTCTGTTTTCATTTTAAATAAAGAGAAATTTCAATATCTATTATTAATTTTTGTCCTGATTAATTCACATGAATCTTTTCAGAATGAAATTTTCTACAAATTTATTTAAGAAAAAATACACCTTTATTTACCATTTATGGAAGTAATCTTACGTTAAACACAAAAATGTGTTATTTTTTTGCACCAATTCTTGTGTTTTATGTAAGATATCTCTGAAAGTATTGCATTTACAGCTCTGCAACCAATTTTATTCAATTTTTCAGATTGAAAAACATAAGAAACAATCGTATTTGTATATTTGTAACAACATTTAACATTTTTATACGGCCTTACTTCACGGAGGGTACAGAGAGGTGAAATTTTTCGCTAGCCGTAACTCGCTAACTAAGCGTTTTCAGGCATATGTTTATATGAACTTTTTTTCTTATTTTTAGCTATAGAATGAGATCCTAAGAGATTGCCGTTTAGTTTTGAATCACCCTGTATATATATATATATATATATATATATATTCTTTACAACGATTAGCCAAGCCTACAAGCTCACAAAGAAAACTGCATGCAACAAAAGAAAAGAAAATCGATTTATAAAAAGATTTTCTTCTTTTTATGAACGTATCGGAAAACGCACCCGTTCCCTCTTCCCGGTTCCCGTTCATTGGTAAGGGAAAATCAAACAATGAAATATTTTCGGTTTTGGTTTACGCAGAGGGAAAAGGGCAAAAGGAAGGACGGGAGGACAGGAAACCTTTTTTGAAAGAGAAACCTTTCAGAAGAAATCTCTCTTAATAAGTTAAGCTAAAAAAACCTACAATGCTTATTTCATTCTATTTTGTTCAGGAACCGTTTCTTTTCATTTTTTCTTTTACAGAGTAAGCCTACTTGTACTAATATTATTTATTTTTTCTTCTCAAATAAAGAATATCAAAAGGAAAACCGCTTTTTCGGATACAATTCCTACGTCCACAGAGGGTACGATTGTACTTTTCTTTCACCATTTCAATCCCTCTTAATCCAGTCAATGAATACACAAAATAAGCCAAAACTGTAACACTAATTAGGGGAAACGCATAAACATATTTGTATGTCAGGAGGAGTCTCTTCTTCTTTCCTCTTCTTCATCCTCTTTCTCCTCCTCCTCCTCCTCCTCCTCCTCCTCCTCTCCTCCTTTTTCTTGCTGGCATGGATTAGGCGTTCCCACTGTTCCGACTTTTTGACCATCTTTTTCGTGGTCTACCCACAAATCTTCGTCCAGCACGTACGTAGCCCAATAATGCCCGTTTCGCCCATCTCCCTTAATATTGTTGTTGATAAGGTGAACAGCCGAAAGGCTGGTGTGAACCTCTAGAGGTTTTACTAAGTAAAAACGAGAAGTAAGGTGGTTTACCATTGCCACAACTCACTGAGTTGAAAGAGTATGCTTATCAGCATGCTAGGCCCTCCGAAAAGCACTCACTTTCCACCCTGTAAACGACCCCTTCACTTCATTCACCACAGGGTCTGGCTGTATAATGAAATTCATTACTTTGAGAGGAGATAACTGTGACTAGTGTCACAGTACACCTCTACCTCTTCTCTTATTAAATAGTTCAGTCATATAAGTGGCTGACTATGTGATAAGAAACACAACTATTTATTTTAGCCCTGGACCAAACATATAGAGTGCAATTAAAATAACACCCCACCTGCCCGTTTTGGGTTGTATTATATAATATTATAGTTATATTTATTTATATTTAATATTATTTAATATTCTATTAGGAGATATTGAAATGGGCTCGAATTTTCTCATTGTAAATGTGAACAGCCCTTTGAACAGGCCTGAACTGGCTGTAACGGCGGCTGGCTGTATTTGATATTCATCTTTTCTCGCAACTAGGCTACTTAGGACTCATTATCGTAAAGTAGGCTAACACTAGAACAACCAGCCAAGTAAATAACATTAAAAATCTGGAGTAAAACACCCACACAACTTTCTTTTGCCAGTGCAAATAATTAACACTAAACCTAACATTAGTAATAAAACATTAGAAATTAACAAAAAAGTAACCTCAATAAACATAACCTTATTTTAATCATATATATGAAAGACGCAAAATGAAATCAACCTCATTTTTGCTTAAAAATACAGAAAATCACTCTTTCACGGTAAATTAGGCTCTATAGAGAAAAATGTTACAAATAAAAGTTGTAGATCTTTTGCTTTTCCTATTAATTTGATTATATATTTTTTCGTCGTTAAATGCATACTAAGCCCGAAATCTTAAAAAAATCGGTTTTTCACACGTTTTTGTGAGAAAAAAACCAGAAAATTGCTAATTACCGCTAAACTAAGCGTTATACAAAAAAATGTTTGGAATAAAAGTTGTAGGATTTTAAATTCTCTACAACTTTTACTATGTAAATTTTTGCGCTAAAATGCATATTAAAACCGTAATCTTAAAAAAAAATTTGTTTACGTAAAAACAGTTTTACCGAGAATTTCAGCAAACATGGCGCCTACCCTATCTTGTAGAGCATAACAAATTAGTAAATAAGGCGATTTAAAAAAAATCTTAGGATCAGTTTTTGAGAAAATCGCAAAAAAGTAAAAAATTACACGAATAAACTACAATTTCTGGTTGATTGATTTTGACGAAAATGTTCGTGTCGGATCCGGTAGTGGTATGTAACTTAAGTTTCAAGTTTGAAGTTCGTACGATGTTCCGTTCTTGAGATATTCTGTTTACACACACACAGACGAATAGGTAAAAAGCAGTTGTTGTGTGGGTTGAGGGGGTCTGTTTAGGTGTATACGGTGGGTGAAGAGTGTATTTGTTGTGATGGACATGAAAACAATACTTTCCTTCCTATTTATTCATACAGGGAAGAGAAAGGAAAAATCTACTAGGGTTGGCCAACGGCCTCGAAGGTGGAACAAGAACAATTACTCTGAACGGTGGCAAAGAGAATGCCACCCCCACTTGCCAATCGGTTTGTAGAGCATAACAAATTTAGTAAACGAGGCGATTTTTAAAAAAATTGTACGAGCCGTTTTTAAGAAAATCGCAAAAAAGTGAAAAATTACAAGAATAAACTAGACTACTACTTCCGGTTGACTTCGGATTTTAATGAAAATGGTCGTGTCGGGTCCGGTGAAGTACCTAACTTAAGTTTCAAGTTACAAGTTCGTACGATGTTCCGTTTTTGAGATATTTTGTATACACACACACACACACACGCGCACACACCAAAAACAATCGCTAAAAGTATATTTTCTGGTTCAGGGGGTTTGAAAATGTGTAAGTATATTCGGTAATAACTCAATTTCTTAAAATCGACAGAAAACAATACTTTCCTTCCTACATACGTATTTATAAAGGCAAGAGAAAGTAAAAAAAGGCAAATTAGTAATTGCCAGTAAATAAGGCTCTGCAAAGAAAAATGCTTAAAATGAAAGTTGTAGTTAGATTTTTATTTTGCGTATGTTTTTCATTTTACACTGTTTACGAATGTGGTTAATCATAGATTATAAGGTTCATAGTTTACATTGGCAAGAGAAAGTCGTGTGAGCGTTTCACACGAGACTTTTTGAGTATGTGTCCCGTAATTAATAAAATTGTACCGTCACCTGATAATCGCTCGACGCGTGTTACTTAACTATTCATATCTGCCAAGAATGTCAATCGGACGATTATGAACAACATTCGTATTACTTTTTGTTACTTTCTCTTGCCTGTATGAATATTATAGGATAGGAAGGAAAGTATTGTTTTCATCTCCATCACAACAAATACACTCTTCACCCACCATATAGTACACCTAAACAGACACCCTCACACCCACACACACACACAACTGCTTTATACCTATTGGTCTGTCTGTGCGTGTGTGTGAACAGAATATCTCAAGAACGGAACATCGTACGAACTTGAAACTTAAGTTACATACCAATACCGGACCCGACACGAACATTTTCATCAAAATAGGGGTTCAATTAACCATACTCTCTCAGGAATGGTCGGCCTGAGTCTGTACAAGACTACACAGTCTCATTTACACGTCATACATATCATCCTCATCTCATTGGATCATCATTGAACAGATTGTAACGTACACACATTAGGAATTAAAAAAAAAAAAAAATGTTAGGATTATTGTTAATTATTTGCATTGGCAAGAGAAAATTGTGTGAGTGTTTTACACCAGCTTTTTTTTTTGTTGGGAAGTAAAAATAGTAGACTAATCGATAAAAATCAACAGAATAATAATTTGGGAAGCAAGAAGCTGTGGAATTAATGGAAGCAGGCATCTGTGAGAAGGAGACGTGCGTCTACATAAAACATTCCATAGAAAATGCTTCTTAATCCAAAGAGGATGTAAAGATTGGATAGGTTATCGCACCTTTTTTTTAAACGACCGACTAACTTTACTCACGGCAGGCTATCGATAGTCTCCGAGGGAAACATTCAATGGACTCGACTAGTTCATTGCTTATCCCGGTCACAATTTTCACTCTTTCTTTAGCCCTCTATCAACCAACGTATAAGTTTTTTTTTACTTTCTCTTCTTTATAAATGTAATGAATATATAAGAAAGAAAATATTATTTTCATGTCCATTTTAACAAATCCAGTTTTCACCGAATATACAAGTTATCAAACCCCTCAACCCAAAAAAACATGTTTTTAGCGATTAGTGTGTGTGTGTGTGTGTGTGTGTGTGTGTGCGCGCGCGCGCGTGCTTGCGCGCGAACAGAATATCTCACGAACGCAACACCGTACGAACTTCAAAACTTAAAACTTAAGTTATATACCACTACCGGACCCGACACGAACATTTTCATCAAAATCGGTCGATCGGAAAAAGTAGTCTAGTTTATTCATGGAATTTTTCACGTTATTGCGATTATCTCAAAGACTGGTCCTACGATTTTTTTTTAAAATCGCCTGGTTTACTAAATGTTTTATGCTCTACAAGATAGGGTAGGCTCCATATTTGCTGAAATTCTTGGTGAGGCTATTTTCACGTAAAAAATTTGTTTTTTTAAGATTGCGGCTTTAATATGCAATTAAGCGCAAAAATAAACGTAATAAAAGATGTAGAGAAATTCAAATCCAACAACTTTTATTTCAAACATTTTTTTATATAACGCTTAGTTTAGCGATAATTAGCGATTTTCTGTTTTGTTCTCACGAAAACAGGTGAAAAATCTAGTTTTTTAAGATTTCGGTCTTAGTATGCATTTTACGACAAAAATAGAAAATCAAATTTGTAGGAAATTAAACAAATCTACAAGTTTTATTCAGAGCATTTTTCTCTACAGAGCCTAGTTTAGCGTGAAAAAGTGATTTTCCGTATTTTTAAGCTAAACTGAGGTAGATTTTCATTTTGCGTCTTTCATTCATGTTAAAATTAGGTTATGTTTATTGAGGTTTATTTCTAATAAACTATTTCTTTAGGTTATGTTTTTTGTTTATTTCTAATGTTTTATTCTACTAATGTTAGGTTTATTGTTAATTATTTGCATTGGGAAGAGAAAGTTGTGTGAGTGTTTCACACCAGATTTTTTTCCATATTGACTAGTTTTTTGACTAGAAAATTTAGAAACCGAGGCGATTCTAATAAAATCGTAGAACCAGTTTCTGAGAAACTCGCAAAAATGTGAACAATGACACGAAAAACTACTACTTCCGGTTGACCGATTTTGATGAAAATGTTCGTGTCGGGTTCGGTAGCGGTGTCTAACTTAAGTTTCGATTTTCAAGTTCGTACGATGTTCCGTTCTTGAGATATACTGTTCACACACACGCGCGCGCGCGCATACACACACACGCACACACAGACCATCGCTAAAAACATGTTGTTGTGTGGGTTGAGGGGTCTGTTTACGTGTAGATCCGGTGTAGAGTGGATTTGTTAAAATCGGCATAAAACAACATTTTCCATCCTATATTATATTCAACCCACCGGGTTGGTCTAGAAGTACAGTCGTCGCCAAAATCAGCTGTCTAACAGCTGATTTTTGGAGACAAAGGTTCCTGGTTCAAATCCTAGTAAAGGTAGTTACTTTTATACGGATATGAATGCTAGACAGTGGTTACCGGTGTACTTTGATGGTTGGGGTTCAATTAACCATACTCTCTCAGGAATGGTCGACCTGAGTCTGTAGAAGACTACACAGTCTCATTTACACGTCATACACATCATCCTCATCTCATGGAGTCATGCGGTTGCTTATTGTTCTCAATTCTACAGATTGCAACGTACAGTTGAGCCGTTCTTAGTTTGCTCCTCCTTCTGTCAACAAACAGAAGTCATCTAATACAGGGTGCACGCTAGAGTCTATGACATTACGGATGTTGTATTCCTATTACGTTAACTATATTTTAAATTATAAGTACTTAAAGTACTAAAAACATCAGTTATGATATATGATGTAGGCCTAACAATTTCATTAATGAAAATACTTTTAAAAGTATTTTGTATTTAAATACTTTTGAATGTATTTTATTGTTACTTTTTAATCAGCGTGTACACATATTTATATAATGCGCATGCTCTGTGACGTCTTTATTTGTTTACAGTAGAAGCAAACTAAGAGAGGCTGGACTGTACATAAATAATTGTGAATAGAAAAAAAATTATTATATTCATATAGGCAAGAGAGAGTAAAAAGTAGTTAGTTGGGTTTGATGTGGCGTTAAGAGAGAATTATTGAGACGTGATGTGGAGGAGGGAAGTGAAGGAGGGAGGTGAGTGTAAACTGAGGCCACGCTAATTAAGGTGTAAGACTAAAAACAACTCTCTTTTCTTCTTCTTATTCTTCTTCTTGTTGTTGTTGTAAGAACATTATTATTATTAGGTTAAGGGTAGAACAGCCCCTCACCTGAACCCCTAACCACTACCCACCTTCACAATTAGCCCTCACTTGGTTGCTTACTGCAACTTACAAGGCACGTAAAGCACAAGAGCCACCCGCCCCCCTCCAGAGCCCACAACAAATGTTAGAAAACCGCCTCTAAGCCGATGTGGCGCTCTCTTAACACCGGCTAGAGTATTGCTCGAGTCCCAGCTCTGTGTAGTTGTTGTGGAATGCAGCGAGTGCGTTGTTATAGTTGTAGTAAGAGAATGAATGAGTGTTAGTAGTATTTCACGGCTGGTGCATTTGTGGTGGTAGCGTCTACTAACTAGACTAAAAACATATTCTTATCATCCGGCGCATTAATCTAACAAATACCTCCTACTGGGTTATTAACTTGGTCGGATTCATAATATTTAACTTACCATCTTATATGAAAACATGTAAATAAATAATTTAGTAGTGCTCAGCGCAACTGGCTACTATGCCGGGGTTCCGGGTTCAATTCCCATCAGGTCTGGCATTTTTTCATCTGTAAACCACCACCACCACGTACCGTTACCTACGCACAAACCCAAGGCTTATGTAGGCATCACTCAATAAAAAAAAATAATTGTAATAGATACAAACAAAAATGTTAAATAGGGAAAGTTTGAAAACGAACGTTTTGTATGAGAGTAATAGAACAGTGGTTCTCCCAGCATGCGTCACCCGTACCATTCACCCCGCAACTACACGGTGGGAGCTGTGACTCGAGTAGTCTTTGTCTCTTTTTATCACATGATCACCCAATTATAAGACTGAAGCATTCGACAATACAGGTACACGTGTAAAAAACAGTACGTTGATTCAATTTAGTAAATCTTACAAATGCAATGCCATCGCGATAAAGATGCAAATGTAACTTTACACAATACTTCCACCATCTGCACAGCTGCTTCAGTTGCCGCCGCGTTCATTTCTCAACCACCACTCCCCGGTGGCAATTTTCATTTTCTCTTGCCTACATTAATAGAATAGGAAGGTAAGTATTGTTTTCATGTCGATTTTAACAGATCCACTCTTCACCCACTATACACGTAAACAGACCCCCTCAACCCACACACACAACATGTTTTTATCGATTGGTCTGTGTGTGTGTGTGTGTTGTGTATACAGAATACCTCAAGAACGGAACATCGAACGAACTTAAAACTTGAAGTTACATACCACTACCGGACCTGACACAAACATTTTCATCAAAATCGGTCAACCGGAAGTAGTAGTTTATTCGTGTAATTTTTCACTTTTTTGCGATTTTCTCAAAAACTGGATCTACGATTTTTTTTAAAATTGCCTGTTTTACTAAATGTTTTATGCTCTACAAGATAGGGTAGGCGCCATGTTTGTTGAAATTCTTGGTGTGGCTGTTTTCACGTAAACAAATTGATTTTTTAGGATTACGACTTTAATATGCATTTTAGCGCAAAAACGTATCAAGTAAAAGTTGTAGAAAATTTAAAATCCTACAACTTTTATATGAAACATTTTTTTGCATAATGCTTACTTTAGCTGTAATTAGCGATTTACTGTTTTTTTCTCACGAAAACTTGTAAAAAATCGATTTTTTTAAGATTTCGTCCTTAGTTTGAATTTTATGACAAAAAAGTATAAAAAAATTTATAGGAAATTAAAAAAATCTACAATTTTTATTGAGAGAATTTTTCTCTACAGAGCCTAGTTTAGCGTAAAAAGAGTGATTTTCCGTATTTTTAAGCTAAACTGAAGTTGATTTTTACTTTACGTCTTTCACTCATGATTAAAATGAGATTATGTTTTTTGAGGTTAGTTTTTTGTTTATTACTAAAGTTAGGTTATATTGGTCATTATGATTTGCATTGGCAAGAGAAAGTTGTGTGAGTGTTTCTCACCAGATTTTTTAAATTGCCACTTATCAATTTCCTATGTCCGTTGGTCACACCTACAAAAAGTTAGTGGGCCTAAATTTGGTTTAGAATTTTTAAATGAAAATAGTATAATTAGATACAGAAATTAGTCATCGCTAAAAGTAAGCCTTTTTCTTTCTTACAAAAGCTAACTTAGTTTCATATCCTACAACATCTTAAGAAAAAAAAAGTCGTGTGAATCAATCACACGACTTTCTCTTGCCAATGCAAAAAATGACTAATATAACCCAACATTAGTAATAAACAAAAAACTAACCTCAAAAACATAATCTCATTTTAATCATGAATGAAACCCACCGGGTTGGTCTAGAAGTAAAGTCGTCGCCAAAATCAGCTGATTTTCGGAGACGAAGGTTCCTGGTTTGAATTCTAGTAAAGGTAGTTACTTTTATATGGATTTGAATACTAGACAATGGTTGTGGGTGTACTTTGATGGTTGTGGTTCAATTAACCGTACTCTCTCAGTAATGGTCGGCCTGGGTCTGTACAAGACTACACAGTCTCATTTACACGTCATACACATCATCCTCATCTCATTGCTTATTGTTCTCAATTAAACAGATTACAACGTACACATATTAGGAATTTAAAAAAATCATGAATGAAAGACGTAAAGTAAAAATCGACCTCAGTTTGGCTTAAAAGTACGGAAAATCACTGTTTCACGCTAAACTAGGCTCTGTAGAGAAAAATTCTTTAAATAAAAGTTGTAGATTTGTTTAATTTCCTATAAATTTTAGGCTATTATTCTTTTTAAGTTACATACCACCACCATGGGAGTAGTATTTACATGATGACATGTAAACTAACATCGGTAATAAAACATTAAAAACAAACAAAAAACTAATCTCAAAAAAACCTAACTTTAAACATGCGAGAATGATGCAAAATGAAACCAACTATTGGCTTAATAAATATCGCCTTAATAATAAAGAAAATCACTCTTTCACGGTAAACTAATTTTTTTTTTTTTTTTTTTTTTTTTTTTTTTTTTTTGTTTAACGTCCGACTGTTTTGCAAATTGCTGCTAATGCAGACGGTGAAGGATGAAATGAATTTTTTGTAACGTATGAAAAGATGCCGCGCCTGAATGGGATTCGAACCCAAGACCGCGTGATGAGAGGCGAGCACGTTACCAACTGCGCCAATGCGGCCGGCTAAACTAGGTAAACTAGGCTGTAGAGAAAAATGCTTTAAATAAAAGTTGTAGGCCTACATCTTTTTATTTCCTATACATTTTATCATACAGACGTACACTTTTGTCGTAAAATGCATACAAAGGCTGAAATATTTAAAAAAATATTTTTATTACAGATTTTCATGGGAAAAAACACAAAATCACTAATGACCGCCAAATTAAGCGTTACACAAAAAACATTTCGAAATAAAAGTTGTAGGTTTTAAAATTGTCTACAAATTTTATTAGTCTACACATTCATTTGCGTTAAAATTCATATTTAAGCCGCAGTCTTAAAAAAAAAAATTTTTACGAAAAAACAGCCTTTCCAAGAATTTCAGCAGACATGGCGCTTACCCCATCTTGTAGTGCATAAAAAAATGCAGTAAATTAGATGATTTTAAATGAAACGTAGGAGCCGTTTTTGAGAAAATCGCAAAAAAGTGAAAAATGACACGAATAAAAACTAATTACTACTTTTGGTTGACCGATTTCAATGAAAATGTTCGTGTCCAGCCCTCTAGTAGTAGGTTCCTAACTTAAATTTCACGTTTTAACTTCGTACGAAGGTCCGTTCTTTAGAAATTGAGTTCACACACACACACACACACACACACACACACACACACACACACACACACACACACACACACACACACCAATCGCTAAAAACGCCGGCCGCGTTGGCGATGTTGGTAACGTGATCGCCTCTCATCACGCGGTCTTGGGTTCGAATCCCACTCGGGCATGGCATTTTTTCATACGTTACAAAAAATTCATTTCATCCTTCACCGTCTGCATTAGCAGCAATTTACAAAACAGTCGGACGTTAAACAAAAAAAAAAAAAAAAAAAAAAAATCGCTAAAAACATGTTTTTTTGAGTTTAGGGGGTCTGAAAACGTGTAGATCCGGTGAAAACATGATTTTCAAAAATCAACATGAAAACTATTAGCCTACTTTCCTTTCTATATATTCATATAGGCACGAGAAAGTAAAAAGATTAATTTAAATGAGCATGACTTTTGTAGTCACTCTGTAGTTAAAATAAATCGGCATTGTTGGCACGTAAAGACACTTACTTGTTTCACGATGGCCGTACTTTTTCAGTTAATAATAAAGTCACAAGAAAAGACGTAAAAATAAAGGAGAAAGAAAAGCTAGCTACATTAAAAGTAAATAAACAAGTTAAAAGTTGTCGGTTTGTTAAAAGTTGAAATTAAATAGAAATAACTTTTTGACAAAAGTTAATAAAATAACAACAATTACGCACCTCCTCGTCTATTCCCTAATAATAATAATAATAATAAAAATACGGACGGACAAGAGAATAAAAGTTGAGTGCATTTTACTCGGCCCAATTTTCTTGCCATAATAAAAGCAGATGAAATTTTAAATTATTTCTCGTTGGAAAAGTGAGTCGTCTTTAAAATTCATTCTCTTTGCTCGGTCGGCGTGAGCTGAAGGGATGAGGCACATAAGAACGAAGCGACCGAGTCAGCCTGTAGCCGTTTACTTGAGCCATAGATTGGAATCGAGTGGGCTCTACAGTTCATGATACGAATCATAATCCCTGACTTTGTTTAAAATTTAAGTGAGTCGTGCATTCTTTATAACTGAAATCAGTAATACAAAAAGAAATTCTGCAGTGCTTTTTTACTTTCTCTTGCCTATATGAATATATAGGAAGAAAAGTATTGTTTTCATGTCCATTTTAGGATATCAAGTTTTCAACGGATCTACATGTTTTCAGACCCCCTGAATCCAAAAAACATGTTTTTAGCTATTGGTCTGTGTGTGAACAGAATATCTCAAGAACGGAACTTCGTACGAACTTGAAACTTGAAACTTAAGTTACATATCACCACCGGACACGACACGAACATTTTCATCAAAATCGGTCAACCGGAAGTAGTAGTTTATTCGTGTAATTTGTCACTTTTTTGCGTTTTTCTCAAAAATAGTCCTACGATTTTTTTTAAAATCGCCTGGTTTATTTAATTTTTTATTCTCTACTAGCCATGTTAGTAGCCATGTGGGTAGGCGCCATGTTTGCTGAAATTCTTGGTGAGGCTGTTTTCACGTAAAAACGTTGTTTTTTAAAGATTACGGCTTTAATATGCATTTTAGCGCAAAACTTTATTTAATAAAAAATGTAGAGAATTTAAAATTCTACAACTTTTCATTCAAACATTTTTTTGTATAACACTTAGTTTAGCGGTAATTAGCGATTTTCTGTTTTTTCTCACGAAAACGTGGGAAAAATCTATTTATTAAGATTACGGCCTTGGTATGCATTTTATGACAAAAGTGTATATAATTGAATTTATAGAAAAGTAAAAGATGTACAACTTTCTCTTCTCTTCTCTTCTTATGGTGCCTATCCGGTTCGGATGTTGGCTATCATGATGGCTATCTTGACTTTGGAAACTTTAACAAACTTTGTACTACTTTAATCAGAGCATTTTACTCTACCGAGCCTAATTTAGTGTGAAAGAGTGATTTTCCGTATTTTTTAGCTAAACCGAGGTTGATGTTCATTTTGCGTCTTTCAGATCTGATTAAAATTAGGTTATGTTTATTGAGGTTAGTTTTTTGTTTATTTCTAATGTTTTATTAATAATGTTAGAATATATTGTTAATTATATGCACTGGCAAGAGAAAGTTGTGCGAGTGTTTCACACCAAATTTTTTTAAGTGGATTAGACATGAGTTTGAACAAAGACCCCCAGTAGAGTTCGTTCATGGATGGCTGTCAGCTGGTCACCATACAAATTTGCTTGCCCAACCGGTGTTACTTAACAAATAATAGCGACTTTCTACCAGCTGACTGACTGGGCTCGCCCGGAGGCCAAAGAGTTTATATAAAAAAATTTCATAGATTGCTTAAAACTACTATAAAAAATCTGGTGTGAAACACTCACACAACTTTCTCTTGCCAAATCATATAATGACCAATAATATAACCTAACATTAGTAATAAGCAAAAAACTAAACTCAAAAAACATAACCTTACTTTAATCATGAGTGAAAGACGCAAGATGAAAATCGACCTATTTGGCTTAAAAATACGGAAAATTACTCTTTCACGCTAAACTAGGCTCTGTAGAGAAAAATCATTTGAATAAAAGTTGTACATCTTTTAATTTTCTATAAATTTGATTAAATAAACTTTTGTTAAAATGCATACTAAGGCCGAAATTTAAAAATAAATCGATTTTTTACACGTTTTTGTGAGAAAAAACAGGAAATCGCTAATTACCGCTAAACTAAGCGTTATACAAAAAATGTTTCAAATAAAAGCTATACGGTAGTACTTTAAATTTTCTAAAACTTTTATTATATACATTTTTGCGCTAAAATGCATATACAAGCCGCAATGTTAAAAAAACAAATTCTTTACGTGAAAACAGCCTGACCAAGAATTTCAGTAAACATGGCGGTTACCCTATCTTGTAGAGTATAAAATATTAAGTAAATAAGGCGATTTAAAAAAAAATCGTAGTTTCAATTTTTGAGAAAATCACAAAAAAGTTAAAAATTACACGAATAAACTACTACTTCCGGTTGACCGATTTTGATGAAAATGTTCGTGTCGGGTCCGGTAGTGGTATGTAACTTAATTTCTAAGTTTCAAGTTCGTACGATGTTCCGTTCTTGAGATATTCTGTTCACACACACACACACACACACACACACACGCACACGCACACACACACACACACTCACACACACAGACACACACACACACACACAGACAAATCGCTAAGAACATGTTTTTGGGTTGAGGGGGTCTGAAAACGTGTAGAACCGGTGAAAACTCGATTTCGAAAAATCGACACGAAAACAATACTTTCCATCCTATATATTTATATAGGCAAGAAAAAGTAAATATAGGCTACTATGATAGCATCTAGAAAGGGTAGGTACACGAATTCCGTTATACAGTTTATTTTATTTCCTTGAACAAAAAGCATCGAGCATAAATTATATAAAAATACCTACGACTAAATTTACACAAATGTAAAGAATAATATTAATTTAAATACTAATCGGTCTACTAATAAATTGTTTTAAAAGTTGGAAAAGTTGGTAAAAATCTGGTGTGAAACACTCACACAACTTTCTCTTGCCAATGCAAATAATTTAAACAATATAACCTAATATTAGTAATAAAACATTAGAAATAAACAACAAAACTAACCTCAAAAAACATAACCTTATTTTAATCATGAGTGAAAGACGCAAAATGAAAATCAACCTCAGTTTGGCTTAAAAATGCAGAAAATCACTGTTTCACGCTCAACTAGGCTCTGTAGAGAAAAATGCTTTATAATAAAAAGTTGTAGATCTTTTAATTTTCTATAAATTTTATTATACCCACTTTTGTCGTAAAATCCATACTAAGGCCGAAATCTTTAAAATACTGATTTTTCACACGTTTTTGTGAGAAAAAAAACAGAAAATCGCTAATTACCGCTAAATTAAGCGTTATACAAGAAAATGTTTGAAATAAGAGTTGTAGGATTTTAAATTCTCTCAACTTTCATTACCTATATAAATGTTTCCGCTAAAATGCATGTAGGCCTAAAAGCCGTAATCTTAAGAAAACAATGTTTTTACGTAAAAACAGCCTCACCCAGAATTTCAGCAAACATGACGCCTACCCTATCTAGTAGAGAATAAAAAATTTTATAAACCAGGCGATTTTTAAATAAATCGTAGCACCAGATTTTGAGAAAATCGCAAAAAAGTGAAAAATTATACGAATAAACTATTACTTCCGGTTGACCGATTTTGATGAAAATGTTCGTGTCGGGTCCGATAGTGGTATGCAACTTAAGTTTCAAGTTCGTACGTTGTTTCGTTCTTGAGATATTCTGTTCACACAGACACAGACACAGACACACACACACACACACACACACACACACACACACACACACACAAACACAACACACACACACACACACACACACACACACACACACACACACACACACACACACACACACAGACAGACCAGTCACTTAAAACTTGTTTTTTGGGTTCAGGGAGTCTGAAAACGTGTAGATGCGGTAAAAACTCGATTTCTAAAAATCGACATGAAAACAATACTTTCCTTCCTATATAGGCCTATTCATATAGGGAAGAGAAAGTAAAAATAGTCAAGTTAAGGGTAGATTTTATTTTTATAAAATGATTCAATCGCACTTAAAAAATATGGTGGCATTTTTAACCAGGACTTAGTGGAAAACAGGTGGCATTTTTCTTCGGTTGTAACTAAAAATATTCTCCTGCCACTGTAAGAGTTAACATGTAGCTACCTTTAAATGTCATAATCTTAGTTATTTTATTTTATTATTTTCTACTCGGTAGTAACATGGTTATTAGAAAGCAATGGAAAATAAAGTTCAGTATAAAAAAGTGCGGGACGTCTAACAGAAAGATTCAAAATTATTACGACTGGTAACGGGCCCTGATTATATATACTACAGTAAAACCTCAATAATTCGGACTTCACTAATTCGGACTTCACTAATTCGGACTTCACTAATTCGGAATTCGCGATATTTTGGACTACTCCAAGAAGAGCACCTTTTTTTAATTTTTTTAGAAGTTTTTTAGTTAAAAATTAATAAAGTGCTACTTCAAAAAATAATAGCTTTTAACTGTCTAATAAAAATTGTTTCATTCTGTAATACATTATTGGTTACTCGGTGAAGAAAACGTTCCACAAGTTAAGCTAGTGAAGTGAGAAACCACATAGACAACGAACTTATTGAATTTGCAGATTTCAATCCGGAATTCAATGACTATTATACGTATTGTCCTAAGAGAGATGCGCCAACAATTTATAAGAAAACAGTGCAGCAAAGAATCACAGAAAAAAATAACAAGTTTTTTTTCTAAGCAACCTCAAATGATCCCTGAGGATATTTGTCAACCCTCTACTTCAACAAGTGCCAAATAATCGGTACGTAAGTACAACGTTTTAATTAAATATCATTTTACACTGGACATTTATTATTTAACAATATTTATTTTTTACTGCCGTAAATATTTTTATTTCTATACTTGTAACTTTGTTTTTTTTCAATATACTGTACTGTAAATTCATTAAACATCGATATTTCAGACAAGTAACGTTTATTTTTAATTTTAATTGCCTAAATAATTCAATTTTTAGATGTAAACAAATATTCGCGATAATTCGGACTTTACTTCTCCCCAGTTAGTCCGAATTAGTGAGGTTTTACTGTATATTAATTACCAAAATTAACATAAAACTAACCTGTTTTTTCAACGATGAAATATTCATTAAAGAAAGAAATAATTCTAGTTCAATATACACACTCGAACACGTTAATAAAACAAAAATCTTTGCGGTAATAAAGCGAAAGTTGTCCGATACAAAACTAACCAAGTTACCCGGGCCGCGCAATAAGTTAAACTGAACAACTGACCGAAGAGAGACGATATGATAGATTGATTAGATTGTCATTTGTTTAAAGAAGGGGAGGGGGGCGATCACAAACAAGTTGAAACATGCACACTGCCTCTCCTCAACCAAACTAAGAAAACGGGGAGGGGGACTTCTCTATATCCACCATACCTACAAATTCATTAGCTTCTGTTACTACTGAACAACCCTAACATTCAACAAGGAAAAAACTATATTAAATTATTTTATTTTAACATAATCTTTAAAATTTGTACAGTGATATTATTTCATTTAGATTTTTGTTTTTCAATAAATTTTTATGTTTCTCTTCGCATAATTAAATTTCTTATTTACAAAAATATAAAGTACGGTATCGTGAAAAATCACTACACGTAACCAGAATTGGTACACTCATAACTTCCACAAGCCAAAAAAATAAATACCTACATTAGCTTAAATTATAGGTAACATAATTACGCATTTTAAACTTACCTAGCGCCGGCCGCATTGGTGCATTGGTAACGTGCTCGCCTCTCATCATTCAGTCCTGGGTTCGAATCGCACTCAGGCACGGCATATTTTCATGACGTTTAATAAATTAATTAAAAAAAAAAAAATACCTAGTTCTAATTTTTTTTAATTTTTTTATTTTTATTGAGTGATGATGCCAACATAAGCCTTGGGCTTGTGCGTAGGTAGGCCTAATGATATGTGGTGATTTACTGATGAAAAAAATGCCAGACCTGGCCGGGAATCGAACCCGGGACCCCGGCTTAGTAGCCAGTTGCGCTGACCACTACACCACGGACCGGCCGTGTTGGTAATTATAATTACTATAATATCTGTTTAATTTTACTTTCTCTTTCGCTTAATGAAAATATACACTGGGAAGGGAATTATTATTTTCTTGCCGATTTTTCCAATTCGAAATTGTTTTTATGCTGATTTGATGTGTAACACTCACACGACATTCTCTTACCAATGTAATACGAAAAACATTACCTAACTTTAATCTTGATTGAATGACGCTTAATAAAAATTAACCGCTGTTTCATAACGCCCACTAGACAAAAAAATTATTTAACTTAAATGTAATAAATTTTCGCTTTTTAAAATTGTCTAGTCCTAATTTCTAGAAAATTTTATACAAGTATAATTTTTTTATTCTCACTTCCCCTTTATGAATATACACGGAAAGAAAGTATTGTTTACATGTCGACTTTTCCAAATCGAAATTGTTTTTTGTTAATAATAAACGACATAATCTTAACAATTTAAAAAATCTCTTGTGAAACACTCACACAACTTCCTCTTACCAATGCAAATAATTAACAATAATAAAACTAACATTATTAAAGAAACATTACAAATAAACAAAAAAAACTAACTCTAATAACATAACCTAATTTTAATCATTAGTGAAAGATGCAAAATTAAAATCTACCTCAGTGTGGCTTAACAATACGAATAATCACTCTTTCACGCAAAACTAGGCTCTGTACAAAAAAGCTGCTTTAAATAAAAGTTGTAGATCTTTTAATTTTCTATAAATTTAATTATAGGCCTATACACTGTTGTCGTAAAATGCATACTAAGGCCGAAATATTAAAAAAATCGATTTTTTACACGTTTTCGTGAGAAAAAAAAACAGAAAATTGCTAATTACCGCTAAACTATGCGTTACACAAAAAAATGTTAGAAATAAAAATTGTAGGATTGTAAATTCTCTACATTTTTTAATATATAAATTATTGCGCAAAATGCATATTAAAGCCGTAATCTTAAAAAAACAATTTCTTTACGTGAAAACAGCCTCACCAAGAATTTCAGCAAACATGTTGGCTACCATATCTGGTAGAGAATAAAAAATTGAATAAACCAGGCGATTTTTAAAAAAATCGTAGGACCAGTTTTTTGACACACTCATAGACTAATCGCTAAAAACATGTTTGTGTGGGTTCAGGGGGTCTGAAAACGTGTAGATCCGGTGAAAACTCGATTTCTTAAAATCGACATGAAAACAATACTTTCCTTCCTTTTCTATATATTCATATAGCCAAGAGAGAGTAATATATGATTTTGGATAGTTTTCTGCAAATTTACTCAAAAAGACGATTCATTCGAGCCCACTTTGGGGAAATTCGGTGTAGGTTTAGGTGGGGTGGTTAAAATCGTGTTGAAAAAAACCTGCTCGCTATTAATATATAGATAAGCAAGAGAAAGTGAAAATCAACTTACAGTTCAGCCTCTGTAAGTTTGCTCCTAATGTAAACAAATAATGACGTCACTGAGCATGCACATTATGTAAAAATGTGTACTCGCTGATTAAAAAGTAACAACAAAATACTTTCAAAAGTATTTAAATACAAAATACTTTTAAAAGTATTTTTATAAATGAAATTGTTAGGCCTACAACATATCATGACTGATGTTTTTAGTACTTTAAGTGTATATAATTTAAAAAATAGTTATCTTAATAGGAATACGACATCCATAAAGTCGTGGACTCTAGCGTGCACCTTGTAGTAGCTGGCTTTGTTTTGTTGACAGTAGGAGCAAACTTAGAGCGGCTGAACTATAGACAAATGTAGGGCCTACTATAGCCTACGTAAAGTTTCCTTACCCACCGGGCTGGTCTAGAGGTAAAGTCGTCGCCAAAATCAGCTGTTTAACAGCTGATTTTCGGAGACGAAGGTTCCTGGTTCAAATCCTAGTAGAGGTAGTTACTTTTATACGGATTTGAATGCTAGACAGTGGTTACCGGTGTACTTTGATGGTTGGGGTTCAATTAACCATACTCTCTCAGGAATGGTCGACCTGAGTCTGTACAAGACTACACCTCATTTACACATCATCCTCATCTGATTGGGTGATGGGGTTGCTTATTGTTTTGAATTGAACAGATTGTAACGTACACAAATTAGCGATTACAAAAAAAAATGTTTCCTTGTGTTTATTTGCTAGTAGGACAATTTCATTTTGTGGGTTGTAGAGCACCCTGAACACAAATTAATGGACTCATTCGATCGCGCTTTTTCTATCCGTTAATAGATTAATGACCGCCTGAAAGTGGAAAAAACCATTTGTTCTAACAAAGATGTGCGACACATTTGCTGTAAATCATAAAACCTATAGTTCAGCCGTTGTTAGTTAGCTCCTCCTTCTGTCAACAAACAAAAGCCACCTACTACAGGATGCATGCTAGAGTACACCACTTTACGGATGTCGTATTCCTATTAAGTTAACTGTTATTTAAGTTATAAGTACAGTATTCAGATGAACTGAAGTCTTCTAGCCGTGGGAGTGAGAGAATGCATAACGCCCTCACTCGCACAACCCATACGCGCCGTTCCAATAAAATTGTCATATAATTTTACTCATTGTTGTGAGCGAGCGTTTATGCATGCAGTAAACTAACAAGCAAGGTAACGGCTGTAGTATGTTTTCAAATTTGGATTATAACGGTAAAGTGCTTTGGGCGCATGCGTAGTTATGCCACATATCTCCCTCTCACTCGCTCGGCTATTGGACATTAGTTCGTCTGATACCTATAGGCCTACTTAACGTACTTAAAACATCGGTCATGATATGATGCAGGCCTAACAATTTCATTTATAAAAATACTTTTGAAAGTATTTTATTGTTACTTTTTAATCAGAGTGTACACATTTTGATGCAATGCGCATGCTCAGTGACGTCATTTTTGTTGACATTAGGAGCAAACTAAGAGAGGCTGGACCAGTTAAGCCGTTCTTAGTTTGCTCCTACTGTCAACAAATAAAAGCCACCTACTACAGGGTGCACGCTAGAGTCTCCGACTTTATGGATGCCGTATTCCTATTAATTTAACTATTATTTAAATTATAAGTAGGCTACAGGTATCAGACGAACTAATGTCCCATAGCCGAGCGAGTGAGAGGGAGATACTGTATGTGGCATAACTACGCATGCGCCCAAAGCACTTTACCGTTATAATCCAAATCTGAAAACATACTACAGTCGTTATCTTGCTTGTTAGTTTACTGCATGCATAAACGTTTGTTCACAACAATGAGTAAAATTATATGACAATGTTATTGGAACGGCGCGTATGGCTTGTGCGAGTGAGAGCGTTATGCATTCTCTCACTTCCACGGCTAGGAGACTGCAGTTCATCTGAATACTGTACTTAAAGTACTAAAAACATCAGTCAATACATGATATACGCCTAACAATTTCTTTTATAAAAAAATACTTTTAAAAGTATTTTCTATTTAAATACTTTTGAAAGTATTTTGTTGTTACTTATTAATCAGCGTGTACACATTTCTATATAATGCGCATGCTCAGTGACGTCATGATTTGTTTACATTAGGAGCAAACTAAGAGAGACTGGATTCTCTTTTAGGTGGTTGATGATGGTGAGGAATCATGTTTAGTGAGAAGAAGCGTAGCGTTGGTACAAGTTGTGCTGTCAGTCGGTACCCACCGCCCCTTTTCCCCTCCACTCCAAACCGTCTTCATTTTCTCTTTTCAAATTAAGTAGCGAACCGCTTGTCTATTGCGTTACGCATCTTCCTTCCCCTTTTACAAAAAGAAATCTAACGTTTCTAGCTGAAACTCTCTTTCAAAGACACCCCTTCACCAACCACAACCAGAACGAGAATCTTTACATTTATTTAATGGAGCAACACTAGCATATATATATATATCCTCCACCATTTCATTTCATTTCATTCCATTCGTTAACTCATGTTTAAAAACAAAGCTCATTTTCAAACATACGCTGCCACTGCCACTGCCACTGCCAAACATTCTAACCTACTTTAGCCTTTTCCTCCCTTCTTCTATACAACAAAACGGATCATTTTTATAACATTTCCCTTCACTTTCTTTGTGACTTTAATTAAAAAAATCTGGTGTGAAACACTCCCACACAACTTCCTCTTGTCAATGCAAATAATAAACAATAATCCTAATATTAGTAATAAAACATTAGAATTAAACAACAAAACAAACCTCAATAAACATAACCTTATTTTAAACATGGGTGAAAGACGCAAAGGAAATTCAACCTCAGTTTGGCTTAAAAATCACTCTTTCACGCTAAACAAGGCTCTGTAGAAAAAAATGCTTTAAATAAAATATGCAGATCTTTCAAATTCCTATAAATTTTATTAAATATAGCCTACTTTTGTCGTAAAATGCATACTAAAACTGAAATCGTAAAAAATCGATTTTTCACACTTTTTCGTGAGAAAAACCGAAAATCGCTAATAATCGCTAAACTAAGCGTTATGCAAAAAAATGTTTTAATTAAAAGTTGTAGAATTTAAAACTCTCTACAACTTTAATTATATATATTTTTGCGGTAAATGCATATTAAATCCGTAATCTTAAAAAAACCATTGTTTTACGTGAAAACACCCTCACCAAGAATTTCAGCAAACATGGCGCCTACCCTATCTTGTAGAGCATAAACAATTTAGTAAACCAGGCGATTTTTTAAAAAATCGTAGGACCATTTTTTGAGAAAATCGCAGAAAAAGTGAAAAATTATACGAATAAACTACTACTTCCGGTTGACAGATTTTGATGACAATGTTCGTGTCGGGTCCGGTAGTAGTATGTAACTTAAGTTTAAGTTTAAAATTCATACGATGTTGCGTTCTTGAGATATCTGTAAAAACACACACACACACACACACACGCACGCACGCGCGCGCGCGCGCACGCACACACACACACACACACACACAGACCAATCGCTAAAAACGTGTTTTTTGGGTTCGGGGGGTCTGAAAACGTGTAGATCCGGTGAAAACTCGATTTCTCAAAATGGACATGAAAACAATACTTTCCTTCCCATATATTCATATAGGCTAGGCAAGAGAAAGTAAAAATACGCCTAATCTATCTGAACGAAATAATATTTTTACAAAGTGTGTGTAACTGGAGCTCGGCCGTCGCCATAATAGTCTCTTGGAAAACATTCTTCACTCCACCACGCTTCTAACCGTTTACTCAAAATAATCCATTTTTACTTTCTCTTCCCTATAATATGATTATACAGGAAGGAAAGTATTGTTTCATATCGATTTTAACAAATACACTTTTCACCGGATCTACACGTAAACAGACAACCCTCAACTCACACAAACATGGTTTTAGCGATTGGTCTGAGTGTGTGTGTTTGTATGCGCGCGCGCGTTCGTGTGTGTGTGTGTGTGCGCGCGCGCGTGTGTGTGTGAACAGAATATCTCAAGAACGAAACATCGTACTACTTTGAAACTTAAATTACATACCACTACCGGACGTGACACGAACATTTTCATTAAAATCGGTCAACCGGAAGTAGTAGTTTATTCGTGTAATTTTTCACTTTTTTGCGATTTTCTCATATCATATATATTATATTCATACTCATATCATATTATATTAATATTTGCCAGCACTAATAGAATGTAGAAATAAGCTAACCTAAATAAATAATTGTTAACTGACACAATACGGAGGGTTGTAGCGTACCCCCTCTTTAACTAACATAAAGTTTAGCCGCCCTTAGTTTGCTCTTACTGTCAACAAACCAAAGCCAGCTATAACAGGCCACCACTTTATTGATGTCGTATTCCTATTAAGTTAACTATTTTTTAAATTATAAGTACTTAAAGTACTAAAAATATCAGTCATGATATGATGTAGGCGTAACAATTTCATTTAGAAAAATACTTTTAAAAGTATTTAGTATTTAAATACTTTTGAAAGTAGGCCTATTTCGTTGTTACTTTTTAATCAGCGTGTACACATTTTGATATAATGCGCATGCATGCTCAGTGACGTCATTATCTGTTTACATTAAGAGCAAACTAAGAAAGGCTGGACTTAACTTAGGCCTAAAGACGTTCGCTTAAAATATTTATTATTACTTGATACACAGACCTGGACTCACAACTTCCACCAAACATACTCTTAACATTCACATACCTGAAACAAAAAGAAAATTATCTTATTTAGACTTTCGTACAGATAACATTTTTTCACTATTTTATTTATTTACTATTGAAAAGTGTTTTTTACGTTCTTTTGTTCAAGATGAATACATAGGAAATAAAAGTATAGTTTCCTGTTGATTTTTCAATAGATATAGAGCTAGATAGATGAACCAGCTGCCCATAACAGACAGATAGGTTGAGAGTCAAATTATTTACTCTCAATCTGTTAGTTGCAGGGCTAAAATAAATAGTTGTTTCTTCTTATCACATGGTCACCCAATTCAATGAGTGAATCATTTAATAAGAGAAGAGGTAAAGGTGTGTTAGGTGACACTAATCACAGTTATCTCCTCTGAAAGTAATGAATTTCGTAATACAGTGTGGATTGTGTGGTGAATGAAGTGAAGGTGTCATTTGCTGAGTGGGCCCCGCATGGTGATAGGCATACTTTTCCACTGAGTGAGTTGTGACAATGGTAAACCACGTGACTCCTCGTTTTACTTCGTAAAACCTCTACACGTTCAAACCAGCCTACTACAGGGTGATCACCTAAACAACAACAGTATGAACCAGACAGCTAGGGAGGGTGAGGACTGGAAGTGACACAATATAATATATATTGTGTCACTTATCGCTAAGGTCCGTTTCGGGATCTAGGTAATTAAATAATTAATACACTAAAGTTTACAATTACAAATCTTATTTATTACACTAAAAGATTTGCAAAATAAACAACAAACTAATTATAATACAATAAATAACTTAATAAGTTACTTAAAACAAATAATAAACAATAAATAACTTAATAATTTAATTAATGTTAATTAAGTTAACAAAACTTAAAAAGCTTTGATTAATGTAAAGTTGAGCTGTTGTTAGTTTGCTCCTCCTTCTGTCAACAAACAAAAGCCACCTCCTACAGGGTGCACGCTAGAGTCTCCCACTTTATGGATGTCGTATTCCTATTAAGTTAACTATTTTTTAAATTATAAGTACTTAAAGTATTAAAAACATCAGTCATGATATGATGTAGGCCTAACAATTTCATTTAGAAAAATACTTTTAAAAAGTATTTTGTATTTAAATACTTTTGAAAGTATTTTGTTAATACTTTTTAATCAGCGTGTACATATTTTGATATAATGCGCATGCTCAGTGACGTCATTATTTGTTTAGATTAGGAGCAAACTAAGAGTGGCTGGATTATATATTGATAAGAGGCAAGAGAAAGTAAAAATGTGACTGTCCAGTGTTCGCGTAGACTTACTTGGACAGGTAGACCTAGAAAAAGAAATCCATACATCAAAAGTTGAGAAGAGAACGTTAAACTTTTAATCTGAGAAACAATGACAACTTTTAACTCGGTTAAAGAAACAAAGTTAAGTTTATGAAAACAATAATCGTGGCAGTTGCGACACCCGGCAGTCACTAGTATACCCTCCTAGTATCATTATATCATATTCGGCTACAATTTAATCTCCTAACAAGATGAAAGACAAACAACTTATAGAAACTTTATCGAAAAACAAACACGGTCAACATGAAATATTGTTTTCACAAAAATACACTTAAAATGTTAAAAATGTTTTTTCTGCGACTTTTCAAAAATTAAAACTCTGGTGTGAAACACTCACACAACTTTCTCTTGCCAATGCGAATCATTAACAATATTACCTAACATTAGTAATAAAACATTAAAAATAAACAAAAAACTAACCTCAATAAACATAACCTTTTTTTAATCATGAGTGAAAGACGCAAAATGAAAATCTATACCTCACTTTGGCTTAAAAAAAAGGAAAATCACTCTTTCACCCTAAACTAGGCTCTGCAGAGAAAAATGCTATAAATAAAAGTTGTAGATTTTTTAACTTCCTATAAAATTGATTATGTCCACTTTTGTCGAAAATGCATGCTAAGGCAGAAATCTTAAAAAATATTCTATTTTTTCACACGTTTTCGTGAGAAGAAAAAACAGAAAATCGCTAATTAACCCTAAACTAACCGTTATACAAAAAAAAAATTGAAATAAAAGTTGTAGGATTTTAAATTCTCTACAACTTTTGCCATATAGACTACATTTTTGCGCTAAAATGTACATTAAAGCCGCAATCTTAAAAGAAAACAATTTTTTATGTGCAAAAACCTTACCAAGAATTTCAGAAAACATGGCGCTTACTCTATCTTGTAGAGAATAAAAAATTAAGTAAACCAGGCGATTTTTAAAAAAATCGTAAGACCAGTTTTTGAGAAAATCGGAGAAAAGTGAAAAATTATACGAATAACTACTACTTCTGGTAGACATATTTTGATGAAAATGTTCGTGTCGGGTCCGGTAGTGGTATGTGACTTAAGTTTCAAGTTTCAAGTTCGTACGATGTTCCGTTCTTGAGATATTCTGTTCACACACACACACACACACACGCGCGCGCGCGCGCATTCACCCACCCACGTACGCACGCGCGCACGCACACACACACACACACACACCAATAGGCAAAAAACACATGTAAGCCTAAATGAGGGGGTCTTTTTAGGTGTATATTTGGGTGGAGCGAGTATTTGTTAAAATCGACATAAAAACAATAAGTTACTTTCGTTGCTATAAGCCTATATTCATATAGGCAAGAGAGAGAGAGTAATAATTATTAACCAGCTTATCTGTACAACACAATGTCCCCCTCAAACCAATATCCAAATAACAAAATCAAGAATTAATAAAAATGTTTCTACACATTGAAAATCTGGTGTGAAACACTCACACAACTTTCTCTTGTCAATGTAAATTATTATTTTTTACTTTCTCTTGCCTATATGAATATATAGGAAGGAAGTATTGTTTTCATGTCGATTTTAAGAAATCGAGTTTTCACCGGATCTATACGTTTTCAGACCCCCTGAACCCACACAAACATGTTTTTAGCGATTGGTCTGTGTGTGTGTGTGTGTGTGTGTGTGTGTGTGTGTGTGTGTGTGTGTGTGTGTGTGTGTGTGTGTGTGTGTGTGGGTGTGTGAACAGAATATCTCAAGAACGGAACATCGTACGAACTTGAAACTTGAAACTTAAGTTACATACTACTACCGGAACCGACACGAACATTTTCATCAAAATCGGTCAACCGGAAGTAGTAGTTTATTCGTGTAATTTTTCACTTTTTTGCGATTTTCGCAAAAACTGGTCCTACGATTTTTTTTTAAATCGCCTGGTTTATTCAATTTTTTATTCTCTACAAGATAGGTTAGGCGCCATGTTTGCTGAAATTCTCGGTGAGGCTGTTTTTACGTAAAAAATGTGTGTTTTTAAGATTACGGCTTTAATATGTATTATAGCGCAAAAATGTATATAATAAAAAATGTAGAGAATTTAAAATTTTACAACTTATATTTCAAACATTTTTTTGTATAACCCTTAGCTTAGCGGTAATTTGCGATTTTCTGTTTTTTTTCTCACGAAAACGTGAAAAAATCGATTTTTTTAACATTTTGGCCTTAGTATGCATTTTACGACAAAAGTGTATATAATTAAATTTATAGAAAATTAAAAGATCTACAACTTTTATTTAGAGCATTTTTCTCTACAGAGCCTAGTTTAGCGTGAAATAGTGATTTTCCGTATTTTTAAGCCAAACTGACTTCGATTTTCATTTTGCGTCTTTCACTTATGATTAAAATAAGGTTATGTTTATTGAGGTTAGTTTTTTGTTTATTTCTTATGTTTTATTACTAATGTTAGGTTTATTGTTAATTATTTGCACTGGCAAGAGAAAGTTGTGTGAGTGTTTCACACCAGATTTTTTTATTTTTAATTCCTAATATGTGTACGTTCCAATCTGTTGAATTTAGAACAATAAGCAATGAGATGAGGATGATGTGTATGACGTGTAAATGAGACTGTGTAGTCTTGTACAGACCCAGGCTGACAATTCCTGAGGGAGTATGGTTAATTGAACCCCAACCATCAAAGTACACCCACAACCACTGTCTAACATTCAAACCCGTATAAAAGTAACTACCTTTACTAGGATTTCAACCAGGAACCTTCGTCTCTGAAAATCAGCTGTTAAACAGCTGGTTTTGGCGACGACTTTACCTCTCGATCAATCCGGTGGTTGTTATTTACATTGGCAAGAGAAAGTTGTGTGAGTGTTTCACAGCAGATTTTTTTAGGGAACACTCCCCCCTTAATAGACTAATATCGTATAAAAAAACGTTTCCGTGTTTTAGTTGAGGGTAGATATCGGTTGAGATGCAGATGTTACATTAAAAGCACATCCTCCCAAACCTCCCTCCCCTCTGCTCTTAGTAGCCGGTGCAGTTGAAGACGTATAAAATATTCACTTTAGATTGTGGGTGGTTGGGGCGTCCTCTAAATTCCAGTTTAAAAATAAAATGTGATTTCAAGAAAAGACCATTTTAGGGCGGCGGGGCGTCGCGTCGAACAAGGTGACAGTGACAGGGAGAAACGTTTACGGTAATTTCGTGTGAAAGACAAAAGCGTTAACTTTTACTTGTAAACGATTGTGTCGGTTAACAAAAATAGATATTAGACAAAGACAGAAAATATAAGACGGATGTGTATCATTTGGTTAGAGAGAGAGAGAGAGAGAGAGAGAGAGAGAGAGAGAGAGAGAGAGAGAGAGAGAGAGAGAGAGAGAGAGAGAGAGAGAGAGAAGATTAACGATATTCTTTTGTTGCGAGGGAGAACTACAAAGACACAAGAGGTTTCTAAGATTCGGTTCACTCGACCGTAGCGCCTTCTTGCCTATCACTAAATATTTACAACTGGGTGTCTACAAAACAATGACAAAACTTCTGACAAACTGGTGTGAAACACTCACACAACTTTCTCTTGCCAATGCAAATAATTAATAATATAACCTAACATTAGTAATGAAACATTAGATATAAACAAAAAAACTATCCTCAATAAACATAACCTTATTTTAATCATGAGTGAAAGACGCAAAATGAAAATCGACCTCAGTTTGGCTTTAAAATACAGAAAATCACTCTTTCACGCTAAACTAAGCTCTGTAGAGAGAAATAATCAAAACAAAAGTTGTAGATCTTTTAATTTCCTATAAATTTAATTATATATACACTTTTGTCGTAAAGTGCATACTAAGGCTAAAATCTTAAAAAAATCGAATTTTCACAAGTTTTCGTGAGAAAAAACAGAAAATCGCTAATTACCGCTAAACTAAGCGTTATACAAAAAATAGTTTGAAATAAAAGTTGTAGGATTTTTAATTCTCTACAACTTTTATTATATAAATTTTTGGGCTAAAATGCATATTAAAGTCCTAATCTTAAAAAATAGTTTTTTTACTTTAAAACAGCCTCACCAAGAATTTCAGCAAACGTGGCGCCTACCCTATCTTGTAGAGCATAAAAAATTTAGTAAACGTGGCGATTTAAAAAAAAATCGTAGAACCAGTTTTTGAGAAAATCACAAAAAATAAAAAATTACAACGAATAAACTACTATTTCCGGTTGACCGATTTTGATGAAAATGTTCGTGTCGGGTCCGGTAGCGGTATGCAACTTAAGTTTCAATTTTCAAATTTGTGCAATGTTCCGTTCACGAGAAATTCTGTTCACACACACCCACGCGCGCGCGCACGCACACACACGCACAGACCAATCGCTAAAAACATGCTGTTGTTGTGTTGAGGAGATCTGTTTACGTGTATATTCGGGTGTTGAGTGGGACATGAAAACAATACTTTCCTTCCTATATATTCATATAGGCAAGACAAAGTAAAAAAATTATACTTAATTTTTGAAAATATTAATTAGATAAAAGATGAATAACCGAATTAATAACGGTGATATCATTAGAGATGATGTTGATGTTGACTTCAATTATTTAAAGTGTTTGTAGGTTAGTCAACCAATTTTATTCGTTTCAGTCGTCTCACGTCTTTCCCATTATCAAGTAATTTAAGCGCCAAAAAATTCGGGTGAAATGCTAATTTTTCTTGATATTTTGAACTTAGTTGCGTGATTTCCTCTTTCACGGTGTTAACACATAAGTGCTTATGCAATGTATCTGTCATTTGTCACATACCACGGAGCATTGCATTTGTTATTATCCGTAAGACTTTGGACTGGAACCGTTGGATGATAGCAGCTGAACCCCAAAGCGGTTTCAGTATGGCTTTGTAGAGTAGAAGCTTGCTCTCTCTCTAATCACAGCTGTCAACGTTTGTTCACAAATCTCTCACCTTCAATCCTAGTCTTTTACGTGTATTCCAAATATGTTTAGATAAATATTTATAAATGGTGGCCCTACAAAACTCTCCAATACTCTTTCATTTTTACTTTCTCTTGCCTATATGAATATATAGGCAAGAGAAAGTATTGTTCATTCATGTACCACTCTTCACCCGAAAATACATGTTTTCAGACCCCCTGAACCCAAAAAACATGTTTTCAGCGATTGGTCTCTGTGTGTGTGTGTGTGTGTGTGTGTGTGTGTGTGTGTGTGTGTGTGTGTGTGTGAACAGTATATCTCAAGAACGAAACATCGTACGAACTTGAAACTTGAAACTTAAGTTACATACCACTACCGGATCCGACACGGACATTTTCATCAAAATCGGTCAACCCGAAATAGTAGTTTATTCGTATAATTTTTCACTTTTTTGCGATTTTCTCAAAAACTGGTCCTACGAATTTTTTAAAAATCGCCTGGTTCACTCAATTTTTTATTCTCTACAAGATAGGGTAGACGTCATGTTTGCTGAAATTCTTGGTGAGGCTGTTTTCACGTAAAAACATAGTTTTTTAAGATTACGGCTTTAATAGGCAAATTAGCACAAAATTTTCTATAATAAAAGTTGTAGAGAATTTAAAAACCTACAACTTTTATTTCAAACATTTTTTTGTATAACGCTTAGTTTAGCGGCAATTAGCGATTTTAATTTTTTTTCTCGCGAAAACGTGTGAAAAATCGATTTTTTTAAAGATTTCGTCCTTAGAATGCATTTTACGACAAAAGTGTATATAATTAATTTTATAGGAAATTAAAAGATGTACAACTTTAATTTAAAGCATTTTTCTGTACAGAGCATAGTTTAGCGTGAAAGTGATTTTTCGTATTTTAAAGCCAAACTGAGGTTGATTTTCATTTTGCGTCTTTTACTCATGATTAAAATTAGGTTATGTTTTTTGAGGTTAGTTTTTTCTTTATTTCTTATGTTTTATGACGAATGTTACGTTATATTGTTAATTATTTGGATTGGCAAGAGAAAGTTGTGTGAGTGATTCACACCAGATTTTTGATATTACCAGAGTAACGGGCAAAGCGTGCAAAGGCCTAGATGACGACAGGTAAAACTTGCGCGTGCAGCTGCACTGAGGAGAGGAGGTTACGTAATGCACTTAATTTCAGAATGTAAATGTGTGTGTGTGTGTGTGTGTGTGTGTGTGTGTGTGTTGGTCTATTCCCATACGGGTAATGAAAGTACGAACCCTGTAGACAAACAGTTGAACTTGTCTTCTCTCTCCCTCCCTCCGACGTTTGTAGCCCCGTTGGGTAAACATGTTGAGGTTAAGTTAAGAGTAGCGTGTTAATTAAGGACGCAAATTATGCATACCACTCCCACTCCACTATCTTCATCTTTATCCACCGACCGGATCATGATCATGGTACGCCTCTAGGCGTCACCGCCCCACCGCCCGGCTACATCCGTGCTCTATCCATCCTTGATAAGGAGCATCATCTATCCAGGTAAAAAAATCTGGTGTGAAACACTCACACAACGTTCTCTTGCCAATGCAAATAATGACCAATATAACCTAACATTCGTAATAAACAAAAAACTACACTCAAAAAACATAACCTTATTTTAATCATGAGTGAATGACGCAAAATCACTCTTTCACGTTAAATTAGGCTCTGTAGAGGGCATGTGTTGAGAAACAGAAAATATCAGCTAATTCAACTTATAATGCAAGGCAAGATTGAAGGTAGTCGATCTCAAGGCCGTCGGCGGACGTCCTGGCTGAAGAACATCAGGCAATGGACAGGAATGACGAGCGTACAATTATTCAGAGCAGCTGTAAATAAAGTCATGTGGACTAATATGATTGCCAACATCCACAGAGGATAGGCACCAACAGAAGAAGAAGAGAAAAATACTAGCATTAAAAGTTGTAGATCTTTTAATTTTCTATAAATTTGATTATATACATTTTTGTCGTAAAATGCATACTAAGACCGAAATATTAAAATAAATCGATTTTTCACGTTTTCGTGAGAAAAAAAACAGAAAATCCATAATTACCGCTAAACTAAGCGTTATACAAAAAAAAAGATTGAAATAAAAGTTGTAGGATTTAAAATTGTCTACAACTTTTATTATATACATTTTTGCGCTGAAATGAATATTAAAGCCGTAATCTTAAAAAAACAAAGTTTTTACGTGAAAACGCCCTTACCAAGAATTTCAGCCAAGATGGCGCGTACCCTATCTTGTAGAGAATGAAAAATTCAGTAAACCAAGCAATTTTTAAAAAAATCGTAGGACCAGTTTTTGAGAAAATCGCAAAAAAGTGAAAAATTATACGAATAAACTACTACTTCCGGTTGACCGATTTTGATGAAAATGTTCGTGTCGAGTCCGGTAGTGGTATGTAACTTAAGTTTCAAGTTCGTACGATGTTCCGTTCTTGAGATATATTTTAAACACACACACACACACGCAGACCAATAGGTAAAAAGCAGTTGTTGTGTGGGTGTGAGGGGGTCTGTTTAGGTGTATATTCGGGTGAAGAGTGTATTTGTTAAAATCGACTTGAAATGAAAACAATACTTTCTTTCCTATATATTCATATAGGCAAGAGAAAGTAAAACGAAAAGAAAAATTGCCCCGTTCTTCCATGTTTACTGTCTGAAAGAGAGACAGAAATGATTAGGACGTTTATAAAGTTGACGAATAAGTCTCCGATTGTGAATTGTGTGACACCCTGTATTGTTATAATAGTTTCTATTTCGGTTTGTAAGTGAACCGATGAAATAATCCACAAATAAACAGACAAAGCAGACCACTATCTTTGTTGGGTGTTTTTACGCCACAACGATACGCTGACAGGGTTCTAAATTCCTTTATACTCTGTCCCTTTTTACTTCCTCTTCACTATATCAATACATAGAAAGAAAAGTATTGTTATCATGTCGATTTTTAGAAATCGAGTTTTCACCGGATCTACACGTCTTCCGACCCCCTGAACCCAAAAAAAAAAAAAATGTTTTAGAGATCGGTCTGTGTGTGTGTCAACAGAATATCTCAAGAACGGTACATCGTAAACTACGAACTGGAAACTTGAAACTTAAGTTACATACCACTACCGGACCGGACGCGAACATTTTCATCAAAATCGGTCAACCGGAAGTTGTAATTTATTCGTATAATTTTTCACTTTTTTGCGATTTTCTCAAAAACAGGTCCTACGATTTTTTTAAAAATCGCCAGGATAAAGTTACTAAATTTATACTTTCTCTTGCCTATATGAATATATAGTTCAGCCGTTCTAAGTTTGCTCCTAGTGTCTGTCAACAAACAAAAGCCACCTACTACAGGGCGCACGCTACACTCCACCACTTTAAGGATGTCGTATTCCTATTAAGTTAACTATCTTTTAAATTATAAGTACTTATAGTACTAAAAACATCAGTCATGATATGATGTACGCCTAACAATTTCATTTAGAAAATATCTTTAAAAGTATTTTGTATTTTAATACTTAGGTCTATGAAAGTATTTTGTTGTTACTTTTTAATCAGCGTGTACACATTATGATATAATGCGCATGCTCAGTGACGTCATTGTTTGTTTACATTAGGAGCAAACTATGAGAGGCTGGACTGTATATAAGTTAGGAAGAAAAATATTGTTTTTATGTCGATTTTAACAAATCCACTCTTCACCGGATCTACACGTTTTCATACCCCAGAACCCAAAAAACATGTTTTAAGCGATTTGTGTGTGTGTGTGCGCGCGCGCGTGTGTGTCAACAGAATATCTCAAGAACGGAACATCGTACGAACTTGAAACTTAAAACTTAAGTTACACACCACTACCGACCTGACACGAACATTCTCATAAAAATCGGTCAACCGAAAGTAGTAGTTTATTCGTGTAATTTTTCACTTTTTGGCGACTTTCTCAAAAACTGGTCTTACGATTTTTTTTAAAATCCCCTGGTTTACTAAATTTTTTAAGCTCTAAAGATAGAGTAGGCGCCATTTTTGCTGAAATTCTTTGTGAGGCTGTTTTCACGTAAAAAAATTGTTTTTTTAAGATTGCGAATTTAATATGCATTTTAACACAAAATACATGTAACCCAAGTAGCTAGAGCATTCAGATAAGTGGAAGTCCCCTAGCCGTGGAAGTGAGAGAATAGATAACGCTCTCACTCACACAAGCCATACGCGCCGTTACAATAACATTGTCGTATAATTTTACTCATTGTTGTGAGCAAGCGTTTATGCATCCATGCAGTAAACTAACAAGCAAGATAACGACTGTAGTATGTTTTCAGATTTGGATTATAAAAGGTAAAGACCTTTGAGCGCATGCGTAGTTATGCCACATATCTCCCTCTCACTCGCTCGGCTATGGGACATTAGTTCGTCTGATACCTATAGTCCAGCCTCTGTTAGTTTGCTCCTAATGTAAACAAATAATGACCAAGTCACTGAGCATACGCATTATATCAAAATGTGTACACGCTGATTAAAAAGTAACAACAAAATATTTTCAAAAGTATTGAAATACAAAATACTTTTAAAAATATTTTTCTAAATGAAATTGTAAGGCTTACATCATATCATGACTGATGTTTTTAGTACTTTGAGTAGTTATAATTTAAAAAATAGTTAACTTAATAGGAGGATGAATAGGATAGTTGTAAAGTGGTGGAGTGTAGCGTGCACCCTACAGGGTAGTAGGTGGCTTTGGTTTGTTGACAGACACTAGGAGGAGCTAACTAACAACGGCTCAACTGTACATTTAAAATGAGAAAACAGCTTGATAGAAACAGCTTGGAGAACTGGATCAAACAAGTCAAGAGACTGATGACAATAAAAATGTATATGTCACATTGTGTACCAGAATAGATTGTAGCTTTTGGTGGAATTAAAATAAAAAGAGAAACGATTTCAAGTGCACGTTGTGGTTGTGTGAGATGACACGTGGATGGAATACGTGCGCTTATTTTAGTTTTCAAGTAGTAGTAGTAGGCCTGCTAGGCAGTGACTCCACTCCAAGAAGGAGATAATGGAGCGAAATAAGAATTGGCTTAATTTCAAACCGAGTAGAATAGAATAGAATGTATTTATGTTATTTGTGTAAAGTGGTAGAAGATTCCATGCGTGCCTCTCAAAACACAACCGACGATATACGCTGTCAACATATTGTTATGTTCCCCCCCACCCGCTTAATCTTCTTAATAAATTTAACCCACCATCACCACCACCAACAATGACGCCGTCTTTATCGCTCTCTCTCTCTCTCTCTCTCTCTCTGTCTGTCTCTTATTCGTCCGACACTAACATTTTATTACGGCTATTCAAATATTCTGTATTTTTTATAATCACTAAAAACATTTTGCATTAGGTCTCCAATATTAGATAATATCGAATATTGGATATTCACCCACCGGGTTGGCCTAGAGCGGTGGTTCCCAACCTGGGGGCGATCGCCCTCTGGTGGGCGGTTTGGGTTCGCAGGGGGACGATGAGTATTCAAAGACAGAAAAATAAAACTGTACTACAGGGTAGAATCTTTACTGTCGCGGATACATGTTTTTTTTACAAACAAATAGTTTAGTTTTTACAAATAAATAAACTAAACTCATTGTTGACATGTTTTATGGTCGAGCTCCTACACATGAGATGAAGAATTCTGGACACAACTGCTTTCGTTGATTATTTGTTGTGAACAATAATAAATCTTTTTTACAGAATAACGTACTTTATTATTTATCAACACATTACTTCAAATTATTAAATTAGGTATACGATGCTAAGAGAAGGGGGCGATAGGTGTAAGTCATCCTTCACAAAGGGGCGATGCCCCATAAAAGGTTGGGAACCACTGGTCTAGAGGTAAAGTCGTCGCCAAAATCAGCTGTTTAACAGATGATTTTCGGAGACGAAGGTTCCTGGTTGAAATCCTAGTAAAGGTAGTTACTTTTATACGGATTTGAATACTAGACAGTGGTTGTTGGTGTACTTTGATGGTTGAGGTTCAATTAACCATACTCAGTGAGTGTGTCTGTAGAGGACTACACCACCTCATTTACACCTCCCTCATACACATCATCCTCATCTCATTGGGTGATGGGGTTGCTTATTGTTCTCAATTGAACAGATTGCAACGTACACACATTAGGAATACAAAAAAAGATAATATCTGATGTGAAACACTCGCGCGACTTTCTTTTGCAAATGCAATCATCAATATAACCTAACATCAGTAATAAAACATAAGAAATAAACAAAAAACTAACCTCAATAAACATAACCTAATTTTAATCATGAGTGGAAGACGGAAAAAGAAAATTAACCTAAGTTTGGCTTAATAATACGGAAAATCACTCTTTCACGCTAAACAACGGCTCTGTAGAAAAAATGCTCTTAATAAAAGTTTCAGGTCTTTTAATTTCCTTTTAAATTTGATTATATACACTTTTGTCGTTAAATGCATACGAAAGCCGAAATCTTAAAAAAATCAATTTTTCAGACGTTTTAGTGAGAAAAAAACAGAAAATCGATAATAAACTAAGCGTTATACAGGGTCCGGCAGAATAATCTGACGATTTTGGAGGGTCAATAAAAAAAGGACGATTCATAGTACAACAAAGTTTAATGGGTCAAATGAAAATTCAAATTATACAATTTTACTTACAGAATTTTGATAGTTCGCTTGAATATTTCATTTGAAAATTATGTCCAAATGTTTCCCATTGTTTCTCACGCACTCATTCAACCTTACAAATTTTCGAGAATTAGCTCACATGCTGTTTTGCGAGACGCGTAGTCATATTCAGTAAGTTGTTGCACAAACATCATCTTGTACGAATGGAACTGAAGGTCATCATAAAGGATTCTTCTTACATTTCGGTCAGATATTCTTAGTGCGGCAGCCTGCTTCACTACGGAACGCCGTGGAGACTGCGACACAGATAACCTTACAGCCTCAATATTTTCAGGAGTTCTCACACAACGCTTTCGTCCTGTTGGTTTCAGTTTCAAAGCAGACGATGTTTAACGAAAGTTTTTCACCCACAGCAATATCGTATTCCTACTTGGAACAGACGCGTTTCGGTTTAGATTAAAATGTCTACGAAATAAACGCTGCGTAGCAATAACAGAAACATTGTTTTTGAAATACGCTTCAATCACAAAAGCACGGTGCTCATACGACCAACTCATGATGGCAGCTAAAATGGTAGTATTAGCGCTACCCCGTAACAACTGTACCAACTTCCTATTCACAGTGTTGCCAACATACCGATGAATACAAAATCATCAGATTAATCTGCCGGACCCTGTATAAGAATTTATATGATGGAACGTAGTGCAAGATAATATTGTCAGGCGGAGAGGTAGAGATACCTACGCGCCAACTAACTTTCGTTAACAACGTATAGGCAGGCGCTTGCAACGCGCGGAGTACTCTTCTCTTACAGTAGATCGACTGTACTCCTTTACATATGTAAGTATAAACAAAAAATCTGGTGTGAAACAATCACACACCTTTCTCTTGCCAATACAAATAATTAACAGTAATCCTAACATTAGTAAAAAAGCATTAGAAATAAACAAAAAACTAACCTCAATAAACATCTGCATTAGCAGTAATTGCAGAAGTCACACGTTAAAAAAAAAAAAAAAAAAAAAAAACCTCAATAAACATAACCTAATTTTAATCATATCTGAAAGGCGCAAAATGAAATAAACCTCAGTTTAGCTTTAAAAAACGGAAAATCGCTCTTTCACTCTAAACTAGGCTCTGTAGAGAAAAATGCTCAGAATAGAAATGGTAGATCTTTCAATTTTCTATAAATTTGATTATATACACTTTTGTCATAAAATGCATACTAAACCCGGAATCTTAAAAAAAAACGATTTTTCACACGTTTGCGTGAGAAAAAACAGAAAATCGCTAATTACCGCTAAAATAATGGTTACACAAAAAATATTTAAAATAAAAGTTGTAGGATTTTAAATTCTCTACATGTTTTACCTTCTCTTGCCTATATGAATATATAGGAAGGAAAGTATTGTTTTCATGTCGATTTTTCAAAATCGAGTTTTCACCTGATCTATACGTTTTCAGACCCCCTGAACCCAAAAAAACATGTTTTTAGCGATTGGTCTGTGTGAGTGTGTGTGTGTGTATACAAAATATCTCAAGAACGGAACATCGTACGATCTTCAAACTTGAAACTTAAGTTACATACCACTACCGGACCCAACACGAATATTTTCATCAAAATCGGTCAACCGGAAGTAGTAGTTTATTCGTATAATTTTTCACTTTTTTGCGATTTTCTCAAAAACTGGTCCTACGATTTTTTTAAAAATCGCCTCATTTACTCAATTTTTTATTCTCTACAAGATAGGGTAGGCGCCATGTTTGCTGAAATTCTTGGTGAGGGTGTTTTTAAGTAAAAAAGTGTTTTTTTAAAGTTACGGCTTAAATATTAATTTTAGAGCAAAAATGTATATAATAAAAGTTGTAGAGAATGTAAAAACCTACAACTTTTATTTCAAGCATTTTTTTGTATAACGCTTAGTTTAGCGGTAATTAGCGATAATCTTTTTTTTCTCACGAAAACGTGTAAAAAATCGATTTTTTTAAAGATTTTGGCCTTAGTATGCACTTTACGACATAAGTATATATAATCATATTTATAGGAAATTAAAGGATCTGCAACTTTTATTTAGAGCATTTTTCTCTACAGAGCCTAGTTTAGCGTGAAAGAATGATTTTCCATGTTTTTAAGCCAAACTGAGGTAGATTTTCATTTTGCGTCTTTCACTCATGATTAAAATAAGGTTATGTTTTTTGAGGTTAGTTTTTTTGTTTATTTCTAATGTTTTATTACTAATGTTAGGTTATATTGTTTAAATTATTTGCACTGGCAAGAGAAAGTTGTGTGAGTGTTTCACACCAGATTTTTATTATATAAATTTTTGCGCTATAATACATATTAAAGCCGTAATTTTAAAAAAACACTTTTTTTACGTAAAAACCGCCTCGCCGAAAATTTCAGCAAACATGGCGCCTACGCTATCTTGTAGAGCATAAAAAATTGAGTGAACCAGGTGAATTTAAAAAAAATCGTATAACCAGTTTTTGAGAAAATCGGAAAAAAGTGAAAAATTACACGAATAAACTACTACTTCCGGTTGACCGATTTTGATGAAAATGTTCGTGTCGGGTCCGGTAGTGGAATGTAAGTTAAGTTTCAAATTTCAAGTTCGTACGATGTTCCGTTCTTGAGATATTTTGTATACACATACACACACAGAGACCAATCGCTAGAGATAGTAAAAATGTGTAATTATAATAAGCAATAATATTGTAATGAGTAGGCCTTAAGGCAGTGACTGACTATTTGAAAATAATAACTTCTTATTATTTTATGAGTGTCGCTTTGCCTTGCTCTTGTTTCGGTTGCCCGAGCTGCCTACCTGCTACTGGCCGAAGTGAAAACATCGTCTGCGTTGGTCACTTGGCTAAATTCACAATTGAAAATAAAATTGCATGAAACATTGATGTATAGTTCAGTCGTTGTTAGTTTGCTCCTCCTCCTCCTCCTCCTAGTGTCTGTCAACAAACAAAAGCCACCTACTACCCTGTAGGGTGCACGCTACACTCCACCACTTTACAACTATCCTATTCATCCTCCTATTAAGTTAACTATTTTTACTTTCTCTTGCCTATATGAATATATAGGAAGGAAAGTATTGTTTTCATGTCGATTTTTAGAAATCGAGTTTTCACCGGATCTATACGTTTTCAGACCCCCTGAACCCACACAAACATGTTTTTAGCGATTGGTCTGTGTGTGTGTCTGTGAGTGTGTGTGTGTGTATGTGTGTGAGAGTGTGTGTGTGTGTGTGTGTGTGTGTGTGTCTGTATACAAAATATCTCAAGAACGGAACATCGTACATACTTGAAACTTGAAACTTAAGTTACATACCACTACCGGACCCGACACGAACATTTTCATCAAAATCGGTCAACCGGAAGTGGGAGTTTATTTGTATAATTTTTCATTTTTTTGCGATTTTCTCAAAAACTGGTCCTACGATTTTTTTTAAATCGCTTGGTTTACTCAATTTTTTATGCTCTACAAGATAGGATAGGCGCCATGTTTGTAGAAATTCTGCGTAAGGCTGTTTTTACGTAAAAACATTTTCCTTTTATGATTGCGGCTTAAATATGCATTTTAGCGCAAAACGTTACATAATAAAAGTTGTAGAGAATGTAAAATTCTACAACTTTTATTTCAAACATTTTTTTGTATAACACTTAGTTTAGCGGTAATTAGCGATTTTCTGTTTTTTTTCTCACGAAAACGTGTGAAAAATCGATTTTTTTAAGATTTCGGCCTTAGAATGCATTTTACGACAAAAGTGTATATAATAAAATTTATATGAAATTAAAAGATCTACAACTTTTATTTAAAGCATTTTTCTCTACAGAGCCTAGTTGAGCGTGAAAGATTGATTTTCCGTATTTTTAGGCCAAACTGAGTTCGATTTTCATTTTGCCTCGTTTACTCATGATTAAAATAAGGTTATGTTTATTGAGGTTAGGTTTTTGTTTATTTCTAATGTTTTATTACTAATATTAGGTTTATTGTTAATTATTTGCATAGGCAAGAGAAAGTTGTGTGAGTGTTTCACATCAGATTTTTTAAATTATAACTACTTAAAGTACTAAAAACATCAGTCATGATATGATGTAGGCCTAACAATTTCATTTAGAAAAATACTTGTGAAAGTATTTTGTATTTAAATACTTTTGAAAGTATTTTGTTGTTACTTTTTAATCATCGTGTACACATTTTTATATAATGCGCATGCTCTCAGTGAGGTCATTGTTTGTTTACAGTAGGAGCAAACTAAGATAGGCTGGACTATAAATTATATAGGCTACTATAAAAGTACCGTTTCAATGTAATAAGCGATCAAAGAAGGACTTCTCAACGGAATGTGACCCACTCTATCGCGGTGTTTTCAACGTCACAGCTACAATTACAACTGAACAAATGTACATGTGGAAGGAAACCTTTACGCCGATTCTTTGTATACATACAGTCGGACCTCTATTTATCGAAATTCTTTATACATCGAAGTATTTCTTGAGTCCCTTGAAATTTTAAATGAAAAATACTTCTGTACATCGAAAACAAATTCTATATATCGAATTTAATATTTTAGGGAAAATATAAATAGAACTTTATATAGCCCTCCCATGACACACTAGTCACAATCCGAAACATTGAGAGAGAGAGAGAGTGAGATAGAGAGAGAGAGTGTAAAAGAAAGAGAGAGGAAAAGAGAGAGAGAGAGTGTAAAAGAAAGAAAGAGAAAGAGAAAGAGAGAGAGAGAGAGAGAGAGAGAGAGCAACGTGACAATACAGTACGTCAGTACGTTGACCAGTGTGGTCCACGTACAAGAGTAGTGTGATACGTTTATACTATGTACGATCAAAAATATGTTGTAAATACGACAAAGAAGAAGTTTTCAAATGGGTACCTAAAACTGTTACGAGATAAAAACATGCCTAAGCAAATGAGAAAAGTTTTTCTTGCTGTGGAGAATTGCCCTTCTTCACACCCGTTTTCACAATAAAACAAACTTTATTGTAAGCAAATACTGTTTTTAGGTAATATGGTCACGGTCGAGTAATCTCACTTAATATAAGTAACAGTGATTATCGAAGTTTTCTATATATCAAATTTTTTATGAGGAACCTACAATTTCGATATATGGAGGTCCGACTGTATATCATACAGTAGAATGATGATGATGATTGTGTCACTTGAAAATGATTGTTGTTCGACCGATCACTCAAAATTTAAACGAAAGTCACCTTCAAAAGAAAAACCGACTGCCGATCAATAATACTTTTTAAGTAATAAACATTCGTCATTTTTTTTTCATCGTGTTTACACAAAAGAACGATGAGGAAAATAGGATGATTAGGGAGAACGAGGTACGCGGGTAATGAAACAAATGGACTGTGAAAAGAAAACCAATTTTCCGTTACGTCACAAGAGAAATAAATAATAATCGTTTTGCGTTTTGTTCGTTTCAAACGCGTTTAAGAAATGGAAAGCGACTCCTCGCACAAATATTCACACTCGATAACTCATATTAGTAAATAATATATTTTTGTGATCATCTGATACAACTTTGAGACGTCTATTAAATAAATGCATAAATTTCACTTTTTTATTTATTTATTTATTTAGCAACTAGTTTCGGTGGATCAAACCACCCAAATTAGAATCTAATATTTATCCCATCTCACTTAAATAAATAAAGTCTTTAAAAAAATTTAATTACAGGCAGCCTCCGTAGCGTAGTGGTAGCGCGCTGGCCTACCACGCGGAGGTCTCGGGTTCGATTCCCAGCTTGGATCTGGGAATTATAATAAGTGACAAGCCACTGTAGTCGCTGATGCCACTTTAAATAAATAAACTAAAAAATAAAAATTAATTATAGCCTGATTTGTGGTAAGGAGAGCGCTCGCTGGGCAGTGTATGTAATCAACAATGGAACAGCATGCCTACAAATTATAGTGTTGTAAATGTTCAACAACACTCTGCTGCTGACTGTACATTTTACAATATGGTCGGAGGGGTGTGCGGGGTCAAAGTTATGTATGCGCATGCGTAGTCCAGCGCTCACAGCAATTGGCTTCGCCTTTACATGTCTGACTCACCGGGTTGTGTTCTCTAGAAGAAAAGTCATCGCCGCCGCCGCGAGTCACCTGTTTAACAGCTGATTTTCCGAGACGAAGGTTCCTGGTTCAAATCCCTGTAAAGGTATAGTCCAGCCTCTCTTAGTTTGCTCCTAATGTAAACAAAATGACGTCTATCAATAATGCATGCGCATTATATCAAAATGTTTACACGCTGATTAAAATTAACAACAAAATACTTTTATAAGTATTTTTATAAATGAAATTGTTACGCCTACATCATATCATGACTGATGTTTTTAGTACTTATAATTTAAAAAAATAGTTAACTTAATAGCAATAGATGCATAAAGTGGTAGATTCTAGCATGCACCCTGTAGTAGGTGGCTTTTGTTTGTTGACAGAAGGAGGAGGAGGAGGAGCAAACTAACAACGGCTCAATTGTAGTTACTTTTATATGGATGTGAATTCTTTGATAGTTGTGGGGTTGAATTAACCATACTGTGTGATTGTGTGTCTGTGTAAGACTACACAGTCTCATTTACACGTCATACACTTCATCATCATCTGATTGGGTCATCTCATTGCTTATTGTTCTCAATTGAACACATTGCAACGTACACAAATTACAAATAAGTATTGTAATAATTACAAATTTTGTGTTTAACACTCACACGACTTTCTTTTGCCAATGTAAGTATTGAAGTTTAGGTGATCAGACTGGTTGGAACCTCTAGAGGTGGTTTACAATCGCCTTCCTGAGGCCGGGCGTATACTGGAGCGCAGTTCAGGGCAGGAGTGAAAACTGTGCACCCCTTGTTGCCAGTAGCGTACCGTATATTGGGAGGCAGACATGTCTGTGTCAAGGAGCCACAGTTTTAGTACACGCGTTGACCAGGAAACATGTCGGTCTAAGAGGAGAAGCTAATAAAATTAAAAGCTGATTACATGAAAAACTCTTCTTCAGTTGTAAACCTAGTATAATTCTTGAATGTAGTAACGTCAAACTTGTGTTAACTTGAACTTCCATGCGTTTTACGTTTTTTTATGAAGTCACTTTGCCATAAAATTTTCTCCCTTCGCTTTGAAATACAATGAATGCAATTAAGTAATTCAATACAATACAAGTAAAATTAATTCTTCTCTAACGGAATCGGACGAATCGAATACTAACCTATAACTCTCAATAAAATGATCCAACGCGCTAAATGGCATCATTCAAACATGAGCTAATTTCTGAACCTGAAAAAAATATTCGCCTGTCCTGCGTCTCCAGGGTATATGCTGGGAGTAATATCTGCTCTGCGTGCCCTGCCCTGCTCGTGTCCGTCTCAAACGCACTGTTCCACCTGCGCCCAAGTGTCGTTTACTGTAATAATTGTTTTGACAAAAATAAACTTTTTTTTATTCCTAATTGTGTCAGTTGCAATCTGTTCAATTGAGAACAATAAGCAACCCGATGACCCAATCAGATGAGGATGATGTGTATGACGTGTAAATGAGACTGTGTACTCTTGTACACGCCCAGGTCGACCATTCCTGACAGAGTATGGTTAATTGAGCCCCAACCATCAAAGTACACCGGCAACCACTGTCTAGTATTCAAATCTGTATAAAAGTAACTACCTTTACTAGGATTTGAACCAGGAACCTTTGTCTCCAAAAATCATCATCCGTTAAACAGCAGCTGATTTTGGCGACGACTTTACCTCTAGACCAACCCGGTGGGTTTAGAAATAAACTTAACTAGCAAAAAAGTACGAGACGAACAACATAATAATAATAATCATTTATTTTTAATAAGGAGCAAGTGAGAAAAGAATAAAAGAACGTAAGTGAGGTGAGGCTAATTTCAAAATAATTCGGTGTGACTACAAAGAGACACCCACCCACCCTCCCGTCTTCTTCTTAATAATAACAAAGAAGAACAGAATAAATAAACAAAATTAAATCACATGTCAAATTAAACACTTTTTTAAAATATAAATATGAAATAACAACCGCATAAAAAAAGAAATAGCGAAATCCTTTTTTAAAAGTAAAATAAATAATAGATTAATATTCTGCTACTTAGTTTATTGTCAGAGACGGAGACACGCCCACTGTCTACTGTCTACAGTCTACTGTCTACTATTTACACTTCCCAATCCAATAATAATATTATAAAAATAATAATCTAGTCTGAAACACTCACAAAACTTTCTCTTGTCACTGTAAATAGCGACCAATATAACCTAAAATTAGTAATAAAACATTAGAAATAAACTAACCTCAAAAAAATAACCTTATTTTAATCATGAGTGAAAAACGCAAAATTAAAATCGACCGGAAATTAGCTTAAAAATACGGAAAATCACTCTTTCACCCTAAACTTAGCTCTGTAAAGAAAAATGCTCTAAAATGAACGTTAAGATTTTTTAATTTTTCTATAAATTTGATTATATAGTACACTTTTGTCGTAAAATGCATACTAAGGCCGAAATCTACAAAAAAAAATCAATTTTTCACACGTTTTCGTGAGAAAAAAACAGAAAATTACTAATTACCGCTAAACTAAGCGGTATACAAAAAATGTTTGAAATAAAAGTTGTATGATTTTAAATTCTCTTGTAACTACGTTAAAGTCGGTTAGGCCTAATTTTAATTTTGTTATCGTTTCATTGTATTATTATCAACTTTTATTTTGAACATTTTTCTCTACAGAGCCTAGTTGAGCGTGAAAGAGTGACTTTCCGTATTTTTAAGCCAAACTGAGGTGGGTTTTCATTTTACGTCTTTCACTCATGATTAAAATAAAGTTATGTTTTTTGTTTATTTCTAATGTTTTATTACTAGATTATTGGTCATTTTTAGCATTGGCAAGAGAAAGTTGTGTGAGTGTTTAACACCAGATTTTTTTACTTTCTCTTGCCAACTATATGAATATAGGCCTATAGGAAGGAAAGTATTGTTTTCATGTCGATTTTAACAAATCCACTCTTCACCAGATCTACACATTTTCAGACCCCCTGAACTCAAAAAAGATGTTTTTAGCGATTGGTCTGTGTGTCTGTCTGTGTGCGCGCGCGCGTGTGTGTGTGTGTGTGTGTGTGTATGTATAAAATATCTCAAGAATGGAACATCGTACGAACTTGAAACTTAAAACTGAAGTTACATACCACTACCGGACCCGACACGAACATTTTCATCAAAATCGGTTAACCGGAAGTAGTAAATTATTCGTATAATTTTTCACTTTTTTGCGATTTTCTCAAAAACTGGACCTACGATTTTTTTAAAAATCGCCTGGTTTACTCAATTTTTTATTCTCTACAAGAAAGGGTAGGCGCTGTCTGCTGAAATGCTTGGAGAGATTGTTTTATCGTAAAAAATTTGTTTTTTTAAGATTGCAACTTAAATATGTATTTTAGCGCAAAATATATATAATAGCAGTTGTAGAGAATTTAAAATCCTACAACTTTTATTTCAAACATTTCTTTGTATAACGCTTAGTTTAGCGGTAATTAGCGATTTTCTGTTTTTTTCTCACGAAAACGTGTGAAAAATCGATTTTTTTAAAATTTCGGCCTAAGTATGCATTTTACGAAAAAAATGTATATAATAAAATTTATAGGAAGTTAAAAGATCTATAACTTTTATTTAAATCATTTTTCTCTACAAAGCCTATTTTAGCGTGAAAGATTGATTTTCCGTATTTCTAAGCCAAACTGAGGTCGGTTTTCATTTTGCGTCTTTCACTCATGATTAAAATAAGGTTATATGTTTATTGAGATTAGTTTTTGTTTATTTCTAATGTTTTATTACTAAATTATTGGTCATTTTTCGCATTGGCAAGAGAAAGTTGTGTGAGTGTTTCACACAGATTTTTTTACTTTCGTTAATTGTTCGATTGCAAAAATGATATAGAGTAATTTAGTAATGTAATGACGAATGGTAATTGTGAATTTTGGATCCAATTCTGGCAGAGAATAGACTATAGTGGAAGTGAGGCGAGCGCCATCATCACAAGGTTAAGCCTATATGCATGGTTGAGGGCTTTCCTTTCTCTTGTCACACAAACCATAAATTTCTTGTTTAAGGTTAGAAGGGGTAAGGGACGAGCAACACAATTGTGCAACTGGGAACGAGTAATCTATGCGATATACAGGGTGTTTCAAAAATAGTTCACCTATTTAAAAAGTACGTACAAATTCACAAGAAATTTTACGATTAAATACATCCAGTTCTTTGGTCTCCGGTTAGAAATGCATTAAGTAAAATCTGGTGTTAAACACTCACATGACTTTCTCTTGTCACTGCAAAAATTAACAATACTATGCGATGTACAGGATGTTTCAAAAATAGTTCACCTTTTCAAAAAGTACTTACAAATCCACAAGAAATTTTACGATTAAATACATCCAGTTCTTTGGTCTCCGGTTAGAAATGCATTAAAAAATAAATCTGGTGTGAAACACTCACACGACTTTCTCTTGCCACTGCAAAAATGAACAATTAAACCTAACGTTAATAATAAAATATTCGAAATATACAGAAAACTAACCTAAAAATATTTGGACCCTAACCGTACTTTAATCAAAAGTGAAATACGCAAAATGCAAATCAACCTCAGTTCAGCTTAAAAATACAGCAAATGACTCTTTCACGCTACACAGGGCATTTTTCTCTGTAGAGAAAAATGCTTTAAATAAAAGTTGTAATTTTTTAATTTCCAATAAATTTGATTACATACTACACTTTTGTCGTAAAATGCACAGTAAGGCTGAAATCTTTTAAAAAAAATCGATTTTTTACACGTTTTCGTGAGAAAAAAAACATAAAATCGCTAATTACCGCTAAACTAAGCGTTATATAAAAAAATGTTTGAAATAAAAATTGTAGCATTTTAAATTCTCTACAACTTTTATTATATACATTTTTGAGCTACAATGCATGTTAAAGTCGTAATCTTAAAAAGAAAAATTTTTTTTACGTGAAAACGTCACGAAGAATTTCAGCAAACATGGCGCCTATCCTATCGTGTAGAGAATAAAAAATTTTGTATACCAGGCGTTTTTTAAAAAAAGTCGTAGGACCAGTGTTAACGCCACTTCCCCCCCCGTCTAACAATTACTAATTATTATCGTTGTTAAATACACTGATTTTGTATTAATAACCTTTTTCCCGCCTCCGCCTGTATACTTGTCTTGACTTCCGATGGTGACCTCAGTTCATGACGTAATTTTTCTCCCTCTACTCACATTCCTTTCTTCCCGGTTCAACTCACTCACTGGTTAGATTCTGCGACATGTAGACTGTTCGTGCCTTCTCTGCGCCGGCCATCCTATGGCGTCGCTTCTGCAATTGTCGTTATGCTTCGTTCGTTTCTGATGTACCATACATCATTTTCAAGTGTGATTTTGCTTATGTGTGTAATTTATAATCATTTACAATTGTTCTTGTTTTCGTATCAAACATTAAAGTTACAGTGTGAATCGAACCCCGGACACGGGTCGCGTGGACGCCGTTTCTACACTTCAGGCCATTCAACAGGTAAGCGAATTAGTCTATTTTGTTGTACGCTTTCTGATTTTGTGTTTGAGTTGACCAGTGATGTCCTGCTGTTCCAGCAGTTACTTATCGTTTTACCTTTGCCTCCCGCAGTGTACTTTCTATCGTTGTATCTTGCTTATTCAGTCGTTCCGCCGTTGGTTTCTGGCGCCATTAAATGAAACTAGGTCCTCCGAAATAAGTCGTTTATGCTTCAGTTTACATTAATCTGCCATTAGTCGTGGATAGTGGGTTGATGTCCTACAGTTACAAGTCGGCTTACCGCATCACTCGTTTTATCCAATATATTTTTGGGTTAATTTCAAAACTCCTGCCATCAAGGCTCTAACATTTGGTCCGTCGCGGGCAGGATATTTATCAGTGCATATTTGGAAATACAGTCTATTGTCTTAATTTTTCAATCGTCAACAATTTCAGTATTTTGTTTAATTCGTCGTTACATGGTGTTACATTACATTCATCGTGTTATTTATTGTGCATTTATTGTGTTTCGTGCCTTACATGTGTTCAATATATTAATAAAAACATTAATAAAATTATTAATATTAAAAACAATTTCATTTATTCAGTTAAAAAAAAAAAATACGGGGTTGAGTTGCATAACAAATGCAACGCATTATCAGTTTGTTGTGACGCGTTCATTCAATACAAGTTGCAACCAACGCTATGCTGACGTCACAGTAGATCGGTTCAGTGCTATATCTTTCGACACGGCCAGAATTTGGCTAGAATCGCCATTTTTTCCTTCGTTCTTGTTAACTGGTTCACGCAGCTTACAGCGCATGCGTGCCCTCTCTCTCATTCACTCTCTCTCGTGTTGTCCGTCGATACTGCTAGCGCTGAGAGAATCACTTCGCTTGTGTCGTCTGCAACATACACATCATAGTTGCAACTAACCTAGATTCAATAAACAGCTGTGTTTTGTTTACATTCTATTATTTGTTTTTCGCTCGCTGTCTTCGTTCATTATTTTCAATATGGACGATTTACAATCTTTAATCAAAAAACGCAACGTTGTTAATAATCATCTTTCTCGTTTTAATAATTTTCTTCAATCTGACGTTGAAGTTAACCAAGTCAAATTACGACTTGACAAATTCTTAGACCTCTGGTGTGACTTCGAACAGATACAAACGAATATCGAATTACTTCAACCCGAAACAGATTTCGAATCAGAACGCACTGCATTCGAAACTCATTATTTCCAGTTAATTGATCGCGCCCAGAAATTAATTGAATCTCTGGACAATACAATCGTTTTACAAAATCAAGTCAAGTCTTCTAATTCGCAATTAATACAATTACCTCGAATTCGCCTACCTTCATTCGACGGAGATGTTGCAAAATTCCAGAATTTCATCAGCTTGTTCAATGATTTAATTCACAATAATTCTGAGTTATCATTTGTTCAAAAACTTCATTATTTGAGGTGCTCATTAGTCGGTGAACCACTGCGTCTAATAGAACACCTGCCTCTCTCGCTTGAAAATTATACGTTAGCGTACAATTTAATTGTTGAGCGCTACTCCAACTCAAGGCGCATAGCAAATGTTCACTTAAATCAGATATTCAATTTCGTTAAATCTGACACTCCGTCCTATCAATCATTAAAAGGTTTTCTTAATATCCACGAATCATCAATCGGAGCCTTACGTCTGCTAAATATAAATTTACTTGAATATTTACTTTTTGAGATAGCCTATTCTAATTTGGATCCTGTAACAAAGCAAGCGTTCGAGGATTCAAATCCTAATTCAGCCGTGCCTACATACGAGGCCTTAATGTCATTCGTTACCGCTAAGATGCATGCTTTCGAGCTCTCGAATTCATCTCAACCTACAGATAACGCTAGTTCTTCTTATACTAGCAAATCCAACGTCGATAAACCGGCTAGTCACAGACCGGTGTTCCGTAAACAACCAATGTCTCCTACAACGCCTAAAAAACAGCATTCGGTTTTATTAGGTAGTAATCTTGCTAATTCAAATAGTGAACCGCTATACAAATGTCCGTTTTGTGGCTCTATTAATCACAACATTTTCAATTGTACCGAGTTTCTCGCCATGTCCGTTGAAGAACGGCACAAACAAGTGTTTCAGCTTCGTAAATGTTTTGCCTGCTTAGGAAAACACTCTCGCAAAGATTGTAAATCTATCAAGTCTTGTCGTTTATGTGGTTCTACTAATCATCACACACTGTTGCACGAATCCTCTACTCCAGTCGATTCTACCACTCGTAATTCTGCATCAAGTAATTTTAATTACAAATCAATTACTACTAACTCTAATCGTAATACTACTTCTCCCGTTGTTAATTCTTCTGATTGCGATTCCTCTAACAATAACGTTGTTAATAGACATCCTTCTGTAGGACTATCTACACCCAGTAGCGCGCATTTAAGTACCGCTGCTGAAAATACCGTGCCTATTTTTGATTCTTCCAACAGCAATTCGCTATCGTGTCGCACTGGTTCACAAAAGGTTTTGCTAGGTACTGCTACAGTGCTGTTGCAAACTCAATTTGGCAACTTTCACGCTTTCCGCGCTGTACTTGACTGCGGTTCTGAAGTGAACTTAATAACATCTCGCGCCGCAGAGCAAATTGGCGCAAAAACAATTCCGTGTCGTCAAAACTTGTTAGGCATATCAGCCGCCACTACTCAAATACAAGGTACTTCTCAGATTACCATCGCTTCTAAACAAAACAGCGATTTTCGTCTCGATACCACTGCGCTAGTAATTCCTAAAATTACTAACAATTTACCATCTGTCTGCATTTCTCACGAAGTTTTACAGCTGCACTCCGGTAAAATTCTTGCTGATCCTGAATTTATCCACTCCGCCCCTGTAGACATTTTACTGGGCGCCGAAGTGTTTCCTGATCTAATTATTCAACACAATAATTCCATAATCAAAGGCAGTCCTTCTGCCATTTCTACAGTTTTCGGTTGGGTAATTTTTGGTAAATTACCAGCACTTTCTATGGTTTCAAATAACCAACCACCTAGCTCGTTACTCACTTCTGTCGATACGCTGTCTCAAACTATGCAGCGCTTCTGGGAGTCGGAAGAAATCTTCGCTCCCCCTGCTACCAATCCGGACGATGACTACTGTGAAAAGTTATTCTCCGAAACCACCACTCGTGATAGTAACGGACGTTATATTGTTGCGCTTCCGTTCAAAAACAATTCTGTATCGTTGTCTTCTAATCGTCATGTCGCAAGTCGTGCTGCTACAAAATTTACTGTTAAAATTTCTCAGCAGCCTGCAGTTCAACAAAAATACCACGATTTTATGCGTGAGTATCTTACTCTCAACCACATGTCGCCTGCTTCTTCTATCGCTGAATACATAATTCCGCATCACGGCGTATTTAAAACAGCCGACCCTAATGGGAAAATTCGTGTCGTATTTAATGCTTCTTTCTCTGATCTTCACGGCAATTCACTTAATAGCCAACTGTTACCTGGTCCTAAGTTACAAAAGGACATCTGTAATATTTTAACAACTTTTCGCAAACATCCAATCGTCGTCTGCTCGGACATCAAGATGATGTATCGGCAAATTCTCGTGCGTCCTGAAGATCGTTTTCATCAACATATTTTCTATTGTTCCGATTCAAACTCCACACCGCAAGAATTCGAACTGAATACGGTAACCTACGGAGTTAAACCGTCTGCTTATTTAGCACAACGTACTTTACTTCAGTTAGTAGAAGATGAAGGCTCTTCGTTTCCTCTTGCGTCCGAGGCTGTTCGTTCCAGTACTTACGTCGACGACATACTGACCGGTGCTTCCGATTTCAAGGAGGCTGAACTTCTAGTCGATCAACTCATCGAGTTACTCGCCTTGGGAGGTTTTCAATTACGGAAATGGTCTTCCAATCATCCTGACCTTCTGCAACGATTTCCGCACGATCATCTAGAAAATCCTATCTGTTTCTCAGATGAAACTTCATCGATTAAAATCTTAGGGCTTCAGTGGAACCCCACCTCCGATTCCTTTTCGTATCACGTAACTCCTTTCGATTCTACGGTCACCAAACGTACTGTGCTCTCCTATCTCGCAAAAATCTTCGATCCTCTCGGATTTCTAACTCCAGTCACCTTCTGGGTAAAACACTTTCTAAAACAATTATGGAACAACAATTTACAGTGGGACGACCAGTTACCGCCGATTTTCGACCACGCCTGGCGTAAATTTAGTACTGATCTCTCTGCTCTACAAGATTTTCGTCTTCCTCGATTAATTTCTGTTAACGGCGCTGAATACCGAATTCTTGGATTCTGCGACGCCTCCGAAAAGGGCTACGCCGCTTGTGTATACCTTCATGTACAAACCAATACATTTTCTGATATGTTTCTGCTCAAAGCCAAAAGTCGAGTCTCTCCGCTAAAAAACGTTACAATTCCTCGTCTTGAACTGTGCGCTGCACTCTTGTTATCTCGTTTAATTTCTTCTGTTTCTGATTTTGCGAACTCTATTTCTTGTTGTGACATGCGATTATTCACCGATGCTAGTATAGTGTTAGCCTGGCTGCAAACGCCGCAACACCGCTTAAAAATGTTTATTGCCAACCGTGTGCAACAAATTCTTTCATTAACCGATCTTGACTCTTGGTCTCACATCTCTACTGACCAAAACCCTGCTGATGTTGCATCTCGTGGTGCCAATTGTACCGATTTGATCAATCACTCGTTGTGGTGGCAAGGGCCGCCTATTTATCGTGCGCTATCTACCGAATGGCCTACGATTAATATTCCTTCCGTTTCTACTGACAAGCTCGATCTCCGGCAAGAAAAAATTTGTCTCGCCGTCTCAACTGATCCTTCGTTTCCCGACGAAATTTTATTAAAATTTTCATCGTTTTCTCGCCTAACGCGAATCCTGGCTTATGTTCTGCGCTTCGTGAAAAAACTCAAAACGCCTTCCGTAGTTTTTTCTTCGTTCCTGACTTCAAGCGAAATCTGCGCTGCTACCAATGTCTGCGTAAAATTGACTCAACTGCGCTACTTCTCCGACGACATCAATGCTGTCTCCAAGGGAAAAATACCGTCTAAGTCACTCGTTTCTTTGTCACCGTTGCTTAACAACCACGGCATTCTAACTGTCGGCGGTCGTCTATGCCGTTCTGCGCTTAGCACTACTGCACAGCATCCCATACTGCTGCCGAAACATAGCCACTTAACCAACTTAATATGTGACTATTATCATCAACTGTCGCTCCATTCGGGACCTCGTACAACACAGGCGTTGATCGTTCAACAATTCTGGATTTTATCTGCTAGAACGGTCATCCGACAAAGAATTCATCGCTGCGTTCGCTGCATTAGATACAACGGACGACCTTCTCAACCTATGATGTCTACGCTTCCATCTTCTCGTGTCACCGCTTCCCGTGCATTCTCATCTACTGGTGTTGATTATGCCGGCCCGTTCTTCGTCAAAACCAGTCGTCTTCGTAAATCTTCCTTCTCTAAAGGTTACCTGTGCGTCTTCGTGTGCATGTCTACCAAGGCTGTTCATCTCGAATTTGTGTCTGATCTTTCAACTGATGCTTTCCTTGCTGCACTCGATCGTTTTGTGTCTCGTCGAGGTCTGCCTTCGGACATCTACTCCGACAACGGCACCAACTTCGTTGGCGCCAAAAATAAATTTGTCGAAATTTATAATCTGCTTCGTCGCTCGTCTCCTGCTATTGGAAGTCATCTCGCTGCATTAAAAATTACTTGGCACTTCAATCCACCTTCTGCGCCAAACTTCGGCGGATTATGGGAAGCCGCCGTCAAATCGGCCAAACATTGTCTACTTCGGCTCATCGGAGACAAACCACTGCTCTTCGAGGAGTACATAACTTTATTCGCTCGTATCGAGGCCGTATTAAACAGCCGACCTCTGTTTCAATTCTCATCCGACCCCAATGAGGAGAGATGTATGCTGACTCCTGGGCATTTCCTCATCGGATCGTCTCTGTTACAACCACCTGAACATAGCACAATTGATCAACTCCAGCCGGCCTCGCGCTGGCAGCAAGTCAAAGTTCTAGTTAAGTCGTTCTGGAAACAATGGTCCCTGAACTACCTGCACACGCTAACTCAGCGCAATAAATGGACTCGTGCTCGTGACAACCTACAAATTGGTCGTGTTGTCATCGTGCAAAACCTCGACACTGCTCCTGCATCATGGCCATTAGGCACAGTTACCGATGTCTTTCCTGGCAGAGACCGCACAGTTCGTACCGCCGAGGTAAGAACTATTCATGGTACTTACATTCGACCCGTGTCAAAGCTAATTGTCCTGCCTGACAATTAGGCTTTACCTTCGTTCTCAACTCTACGTCTTCTTCTCACCGCTGTCTGCTCCGCATGTGTCGTCTTATTTCTCTCCTAGAGATTCAATTTTCTGAGTAGGCTGCTCCTGATCAACCGCTGCGTATATTGTATGTATTGATTCATACAATCTTTCAACAAAAGTTTCCTTTAACAACTTAAAGAATTC